>JAGKTK010000512.1:44507-60013 GCA_018397895.1 Paralithodes camtschaticus | reverse complement strand
AACCCCCCCCCCCCCCCTTCTCCCACTACTTCGCACCTGTGATTGGAGCACACACACCTGTTCTCACCTGTGGTTGGCCCACACAACCTGCCACACCCTCCTATTCGTAGCAGCACCTCTGAGCTGATGACGTAACTCCTGAACCAAGCTCTGATTGGACTAGTGTGATGATGGACTCGTATATAAGAACAGATATTTGAGATTCAAAGGCATCCCGGCCTCACTTGGGGGAGTCTACGAAGAGGATAGAGGTTGCCGGTGGCAAGCCCCGGCAAAGGTCCCCGGGTTCCCCTCATTCTAAACATAATCGTAAAAAATTCTAAGCACGCTGGGCATCCCAATCACTCTTAAACCATGGAGTACAAGATACTTCAGTGGAACTGTAGAGATATTAGGAATTAATTACAAAACCCTTAGCTCTTCTGTTGCAATTACACGCGCCGTCAGTCGTTTGTCTACAGGAGATGTATTTGGTGGATTACGCTGATCCGCCTCCTTTTAAACACTACCATTCGTATAGAAGACATGAAGGTCATTGGGAGACGATGTATGTCCATAAGTCGCTTCCCCACTCAGCAGTGCCTCTTGATTCTGCCCTGGAAGCTGTCGCATGCAGGGTCAAATTTCGGGGCACGTACATGTCTATTTGCTCGCTGTATTTTCCTCCTCAGGTTCCGATTGATGATGATTCTTTCCTTTCTCTTTTTGATTCTTTGCCCAATTCAAAATTAATTTTAGGCGATTTTAATGCACATCATCATCAATGGGGTAGTATGAGGTGTGATGGTCACGGCAAACAAATAGCTAATGTTTTACTTCCATCTGTCTTTTGAACGATGGTAGTGCGACTCGTGTAGACGATCGTACGGGCCATACATCATGTCTTTGTCTTCTCCCGTAATACTACCTAACGTCACTTGGGGCACTTTCGACGATTCTATGGGAAGTGACAACCTGCCGATCTGTCTTTCTTATTTATGCGACTTTGCTCCTCCACCGCCGCCCATTAAATTTAACTTTAAGAATGCAGACTGGGGTACCTTCTCTAGAATCGCCAACTTTGATATTTCGGGGGGTGACATTAATGACAAACAGCCCTCGGACGACAACCTCATTGCTTATAAAAATCCAGGGCTGAGGCAAGGAGAGTCATTCGGTCCGCAAAACGTAGTGCCTGACGTTCTTATGTGTCCACGGTGAATCAGTTCACGCCACTTAAAGAGGTCTGGTCCACAATAAATGTTCTTAACAACAAGTATACCCGTTCACCCATCACCACTCTCAGGGTGGATGAAAATGTCATTGATGATGCCGTGGACGTTGCCAACACGCTCGCCAGACATTTTGCGGATGTTAGCAGTTCGGCCAATTACGATCCCCGTTTTTTAGATCATAAGCGGCAGGCCGAACTCCATAATTTTGACTTTGCCACAGAAGACGTAAACTCTGATTACAACTTTGAGTTTACGATGAAGGAACTTCTCCTTGCCCTAATATCCTGTAAAGGTTCGAGTCCGGGTCCTTCGCAATTCACCTACGGTATGATTCAGCATCTTAGTCCGGACAACCTGACTAAGCTGTTAGCATTGTACAATGAGATTTGGACGTCTGGAACGTTTCCAAACTCATGGCACTTTGCGCACGTCATACCGATCCCGAAGAGCCCTGGCCGCCTTACAGATCCCTAGCTGTTTCGTCCTATTGTGTTGACGGAGTGTCTCTGTAAGGTATTTGAGAGGATGGTTAACGTCAGATTTCTTTTTGTTTTAGAGTCGAAGTATTTGTTAAATGTTCAGCAATGTGGCTTCCGTAAACACAGGGGTACACTAGAACATTTAATGAATTTGGAGCATTGTATCGCCGAGGGTTTTGCCTACAATGAATTCATGATGGAATTTTTTTATAGATATTCATAAAGCTTACGATATGACCTGGCCACACGGAATACTTACGAAACTCTATGCTTCCGGTTTCAGAGGTAATTTGCCTATTTTTATTCGTAATTTCATGTCTGACCGATCTTTTGCGGTCAGGTTGCCCCATCACATAACATCGGACGTTTATGTCCAAGAGAATGGGGTGCCGCAAGGCAGTGTGCTTAGCCCTTCGTTGTTTTTGTTTATGATAAATGATATTCTGTCTTCCGCTCCGATCCCCAGGAATCTTAAATACTCACTGTACGCTGATGATTGCGTTGTGTACCATTCTTCCCGCAATGTGCAATTTTCGGCTGGGCGGATTCAAGTGGCCCTTTCTTCCGTCCATCTTTGGGCCTTGCAGTGTGGCTTTAAGTTTTCCGTTGCTAAGTGTGTCGGCGTAGTATATACTCGTAGACTTAACGTACCTAATTTGCGCATCACTTTGGATAACGAGCCAATACCTTTTCAAAATCTAGTCAAGTTCTTGAGTCTGCACTATGATCGCAGGCTCAATTGGAAGTCTCATGTCAATTATTTGATTAATTCTTGCAGTAAAAAGTTAAATGTCCTTAAATACGTTTCTGGCCATTACTGGGGAGCCGAAAGAACGTCTTTACTGATGGTGTATAAGTCCCTTATTCGTTCAAAGTTCGACTATGGCTCGCAGGTGTATGGGTCGGCGTCTGCTTGTACCTTAATGCCCTTTTCCCACTGATGCGATTTCATACGATTTTCATCGCAGACACCAAGAAAAGGGTACATTCGTGACATGTCGCAACAAAATCTTGAACCCTCACATGATAATCGTTTGACTCGCAAGGCCTCGCAAGGGCCCTCGCGGGTCATCGCAAATGTTCGGATTGTTCAAAATTTGGGACGAGGACTTGCGAGGGGTCGGAACCCTCGCAAGCATCGTCGAACATTGCCGAGGGATCGGCGAGGCCCTCGGAGATCCTCGGCGACATCGGCGAGACATCGACAGGTATACTTCGCAGAGACGTGCGAAGGGCTGTGCGACGTAGATGAATGGTCCAATGACACCTCGCCGAGGCCAAAGAGCACCTTCGGCGAGGTGGGTAAAAAAAAAATGATTAGGCCTATATTGAACCTGTCAACTCTTTTTTCTATGCACCTCTCGTAAGTGGGTTCACCTGTTTTTGTTTTTCTCTTTCTCTCCTTTTCTCTTTTTCTCTGGCTTGTATCCATTTGGCCCCATTCAGCCAACTGTTTTTGAACGTTTATCCCCATCCAAGTATCGATATATTCCTGGCGAGCGAAAGCGAGCCATCATTGTATGGAGAAATCCGGCTTCACCGAAGAAATGTTTCTATCGCAAAATGTACAAATTTAGCTTGCTCTCAAAACAAAAATATGTATATGTTGGCTTGCTACCGCTCACCAGGAACATATTGAAACCTCGATGGGGGTAAACGTCTTAAATCAGTAGGCTGAATGGGGCCGAATGGATACAAGGCAAAGAGAGAGGGAGAGAAATAGAAAACACAAAAGCGAGGTGGGCTCAATTAAGCCGTAACGTAAACATACGACAAGGACATTGCCAATCTCCGAATTAAGGGGAGATGGGTCGTTTTTCTGGTCCCCTTTCTTCCTCATGGTTAACCCCATTAGTTTTCATATTTTATGACGTTTGGCCCATTAGTTTGGCGATTTTGAGACATTTCACCCCATTTCGTTGTCAATATTAAGACTTTTCGTGTCATTTAGGCGTCGAGTTTTTCCTGGCTAGCGATAGCGAGCCTGTACTTTTTGAGGAACCGGCCATCGGCCAGGATATTTTTCTATCGAAAAATGTACAAATTGATCTTGAAGGAGGGTGTTGGGGGGTGCTTTATATGCTTGATGGAGGTCTAGGGATGAAACTAAATAAATCATAAACAAATATATAAATGGGCAAATAATACGGCCATCCCCCCTTAAGGGGAAACGGACCGTTTGTTTGGTCATTCATTCCTTTATTTCTTAGTTTCCTCACTAGACCTCCATCAAACTTAAAACAAAAAACTCTAGCCCCCCCTTCAAGATAAATTTGTACATTTTCGACGAGATGGGTTGGGTATGAGGGGGGATCTGCTTGGTTTGGGCCAATCGGCGCTCTGCAGACCCCCGTATTCTTGTATTGATCTCTGACCGTTTTGGTGAGGTCAGTCCTCAAGGCATTAGTGAGTTGGGTCTATAATTAGGCCTTGTAATTGGGGTTGGGTGTGACAGGGATCTGCCTTGTGTGGGCCGATCGGCTTTCTGCAGACTCCCGTTTTCTTATGTTTTTATGTTTGTGCAATGAAATATATGCAAAAAGTTTTCTGATAATCTCGCCGAGGTATCCGCCGAACCATCGCTTAATTCGCCGTAGATGTCGTAGAACATACGCCGAGGATTCGTTCGTCCTTCGCATTATTTCGCAATATTTAATTCAAATGTGATAGTTCTCGCCGAAGTCATCGGCGAACTATCTCTCAATTTGCCGATGGGTCGCATAATGTCGCCGATTAAATCGTATCCATTGGCGACATCGTTGCCGAGTGTAAACTTGTCAACGATTTTTAACGGTCAAAATCGTTGATGTCGCACACATTCGTTGCGAATTGACAAGACTACATCCTCGGCAGGGCCGGATTTACATGTTATGGGGCCCTAGGCACTGGGGATATGTGAGCCCCCCCCCCCCCCCCCGATAAGTTTTGTGATAAATAAGCACTTTTAGGGGCATTTTGAGGGCTATGGAGAGTGAAATCCTGTAATTTATAATATAAAGTTATACACATGTATCTGTACCTAATTAGGCATCATAGGCATGGCAAGAGCAAAACATTGTGTAATTTGCGATAAAACATATATTTCTGAAATCAAAATGCACTCACAGTCACACACCCATTAAGACATTGACGTTAGAGTATTGTAATGTAGAGTATAGTGTGCGTAAATGTGAGTGCTGTGCATGTGAGTTTGTGCTTTATACCGTAACTATTGTATACGGCAGTGAATCAGTGATCCAATGTACAGTAATTGATATATAGTTACTTCTTTCGCATATATTTTCTTTCATAAATCTTAATGTTGTAGAAAGTATAAATAAATGGTTAACTTTTTGGAATACTGATAGGAATTTGATAATGTAAAAATTAGTTAAGAATTGTGAATGTATAGACTGTATAGCTACAATTTATTAGATATAATGCAGGTGATGTGAGACAAGAAAGTATAAAGCAAAGCAAATAGAGCTGAATACATAATTATAACTAGCAGCATGATCATCAATCCTAAACGTATATCTTCCGCCTGGATTTGATCAATAACCTGACGTGTACCGACTCTCCTGAATATTTGGTGCTCGGCACTCAGTATGGCCAGTGATGCCAGGCGATTTCGACTGATTGTACTTTGCAGAGAACTCTTGAGCCTTTTGAGTTTTGAAAATGATCTTTCGCCTGTGCAGTTTGTCACAAACATAGCTAGGTCTGTTCGGAGTGCTATCTCCACATTGGGAAAAACTGATGCCACATCACAATTATGTATTGTGGAATACATGCTTGTTTCAGTCAATTTTTGTGTGTCCATAGTTTGGAGAAATGCTTGGATATGTACCATTTCTGAGATCAGACAATGTTCCAGCTCATTTGGATAAGTTTTTGACCAGGTTGGGAGCAGACTCACGGAGCTTATCTGTCTGCATAACCATTATTTCTGACAAGAATTCAAATTGTTACCATTTAGGAAGGGTCAGCCAGGGAATGAGGAATAGTGCTTTTTTAGTTACATAGGTTAGGACCCTAGGGGTCATATCTGCCCTATGTATAATTTAAAATGTAAAACTTGCAAACTAAACACACCAAAACTGGAACAAAGACTATATAAAGTCAAATTAACTTATCAAAATCGCTATGTGGAAACAACGCTTACTAAAATAAAATTTATAAAATATGAACATTTATATAATGAATGGACTGCCTCTGTAGTTACAGTTAGGCCAGCAGCTGTAAAACCTGCTGTGGGCCACAGCAGGTTTTACAGCCTGTACTGTATATATACCAGTTTTTTTTCATAATTAACCCGGGAATTGCGGGAGACTCTTAAGAGTAAGGGAAAAAAATCCATTTAAAACACCCCCATTTTTTTTTTTTTTTGCTCCTGGGCCATGCCAAATATCACTCCTCCACCTCCCCTCCTTCCCCATTTTCCTCCCCTCCTTCAGTTATCACCTATTTTCCCTGTTATTCCCTTATTCTGTGGTTTATTTTCGTGCTAACATTAGCGAGTTGGTAGCAGGGCATTGTCATCACTGTTACCAAGCATGGGAAAGAGCGAGAGAGAGACTATTGTGGAACAGTTTCTCTCCAGACAAGGGGAGGGGTGGAGGGCAGGGAGGTTGCCTCAGCCATACATTATGTAACTCCCGGCCTGTATCGCCAATTTTGACCATCCAAACACTGTTTCCACTTGTTTTATTGTTGTAATAGGTTAATACCTTTATAATCAACCTATAATAGGTGCATATGGATAAGTATTAATGCTATTTATGGTAAAATAACGATGTTAGTGATGGGAACAGCTCAAATACGTCAGCACAGGAGTGTGGTGTCTCATACCCCCCATGCACACTTCTTAGGTTAACAGCATAAGTAGCTACGCAATTTTCGTAATAACTGATTAAACAAGGTCAAGATGGGAGCATGTCAATTTTCGTAATAACTGATTAAACAAGGTCAAGATGGGAGCATGTCAACTTAGGCTTACCATCAGCTGAAAAAAATAGACTATAGCCTACTACTTGTCAACCTGACCTGTGACCTCAATAATAATTACGAAGCCATAAATGGTATACAAAATCTCGCTTGAAATGACACTGGTATGATGATTAGATAATAAACATTAAAAAACAACGTATACACTTACTCAGAACTTAGGCTAGGTTTCGAAAATGATTTACAATGTACAATCCTCACGCCATTCTGTAAGTATTCTTAGTTCTGAATTTCTAATGGTATAATGTATTCATTTGGTATGGTGTGATATGCACAACACTTACCGATATCAATGTAGTGGTAAAAACGGGAGAGGAGAGGACCAGAAGTACTCACTACTTGGCGTATTTGACAAGACAGACAGGTTCGGAACTTCGGATCGTTCGATAATGTCAGTACATTAGTTGCCAAATCTGAACATGTATTCAAATTTCAATACCAAAATTATCCCTCAAAAAAACGTGCAGGCCAGCGGAGCCCCTACATGCGCGGGGCCCTGGGCCTTTGTGCCATTTGTGCCTTTTGTGCCTTGCCCTAAATCCGGCCCTGGTCCTCGGCGACGAAAATTGTATGAAATCGCATCAGTGGGAAAGGGGCATGAGGAGGTTAGATGTGTTTCAGAATGTAGGTTTGCATTTGTGTCTTGGGGCCCTTCGGTGTACTCGTGTGTAGCGTATGGAAGTGGAAGCTAACGTGCCGCCCCTCCGTCTTCATCGTGACCATATGTTGCTTTCGTTTGGTATCTCTCTGCACAGGAAACGATCGCTCAGCCTTCCGGCTTGTGGGATCCTCCTGCAGTACGAGCATGTGCTGCATGGGGCCCTCAAGTCAGTGGCTGTGCGGCTTCATTTCCTGACGTGTTAGCTAGGTTATGACTTCTCTAATGTTGACCAGCTGGTAGTATTAAAGATAGCGCCTATGGAGCAACCCACTTTTACCATTGGTACCCAGTGGCTCCCTTCCCCCAAATGTCAGTCGCCGGAGGTGGAAATTCGCTAGCTTTTTAGATCGGTCCTCATTAGACACCTTGCTTCTTTTCACCTCTACACCGACGGCTCTAAGACGGATGAATGTGTGGGTACGAGTGTGTGGTCGACCAAATGTCACCTCAGGTACCGCTTGCCGATCCATACGTCTGTATTCACTTCTGAAATTTTTGCTATTGACCGGGCCATAGATTTTGCTGCGGCTTCTCCTCATGAAAGCTTTGTAATTTGTTCAGATTCCAAGTCAGCCCTTCAGGCAATTGATTCATGTAGAACGGATTCTTCTGAACTCCAGGGCCGCATTATCAATAAGTTGCACTCAAGTTGTAAGTTTTCTTTCTGATTTGGGTGCCTGGTCATTGTCGTATTTTCGGCAATGAGCAAGCTGATGCACTTGCAAAATCGGCGGTAGAACTTGAGGGGCCGTCGGGATCTACAGTCAAGTCTCTCTTTCGGTAAGAAATAAATTAACCTTCTGTGGCAAAGTCAGTGGACCGATCTTGCTGTACATTCAGTAAAGCCGACCCTTGGTGTTTGGCCCTCGGCGATCTGTCGCTCCCGGAGGGAGGAGGTTGTGTTAGCAAGGTTAAGATTGAATTGTACTTTTCTGACTGACATGAAACCATATATCGACCGACCGTGTATTCCCGCCGCAATGTACCACCTGTGGCAGGATTCTATCAATCAACCACATCCTTTTGTCCCGTGGCAGATTTGCAGAGGAGCGTAGCCCTCTCCTGATGTACTGCAAGGCAAATAACGTCCCAATCACTTTGGACTCGATCCTGGGTGATGGGGATGTTGATGTGGTTGACAAATTGGTGGCTTACCTGAATGAGACCAATTTATTCAGAGAGTTGTAACTTAAGTTATGTTTTTGGTGGTGGTGTTTTATTTATTTCCTATGTTCCTCTTTAGCATATTGTGTTATGCTATTGTGTTCCCTCATTATTTATTATGTTCCCAGGACCTCCCCTGTTGCTTTGTTTGTTAAATTAATTAATTGTGTATGTATT
The DNA here is from genome assembly GCA_018397895.1 of Paralithodes camtschaticus. Classification (NCBI taxonomy): domain Eukaryota; kingdom Metazoa; phylum Arthropoda; class Malacostraca; order Decapoda; family Lithodidae; genus Paralithodes; species Paralithodes camtschaticus. The sequence continues at coordinate 51,332 of JAGKTK010000512.1, read as the reverse complement.
TCATTTTAGAGTAATATTAAATTCAATTATTTGTTTGCTTTTCTCCCTTTGTCTTAGCATATAATGAGGTTGACAGTTGATGCTCCTAAGAATGTGTTTGTCCTGACAGTATTCTTCTCAGCTGGTGTTGCTTTTATTATTTTCCTGTTGTTAATTGCTTTCGACCTGTGACGTATGCTGGATTGTGATAAATGCCAATATCTCATTCCATTATTATTAGGTTCTTAGCAACGTGAGTTCCTTGAACCCTACTCGTTAGTTCGTGAGTGAACTCGTGACCGTTAGATAACCAGAGGTATGTCGGAAATACCTAGCCTCATATTGATTTAAGGATTTTTGTGATTGGAGATTTAATTTTGTGATTAAATATAATTTTGTGATTAGATATGATTTTGTGATTGGCTATTGAATATTGGAGATTTGATGTGATATAGTAACTAATTTATGTTTGACATTATACTAAAGTTTACCCTTTAGAGGGCACTTGGTGAAATCGTTGAGATATCAAAAAACCCTCTTAGGACATGAAAATTTAGGTGTTTCTAAGACATTTTTACTGTTGTGAAATATTCAGTTTGGTGCACTTGAATGTTGCAATGTTGCGTCAAACAAATAACCCGTATGGGCTACTCGCCCGACTTACGGGTAACCATGAACATCCCGCCAGGGATGTTTGGCCCATTTTGGTGTAATGTTTTTCACTAAATATATGTCTTATTTCAACTTAATATGATTGTAAATAATTGTCAGCAACATAAATAAGTATAATTAGTAATAATGTGAACTTTTACTTACATACTAGAATAAATGTGTAATGAAATACTGCCTTGATTTATATGAAAATACACTTTAATTAAATAAATAACTTACTTATTAGTTTGTTGACACTATTTACATACATATTTATATATTTATACTTCGTTGTGGAATGGAGCGAAGCAATTTCTGATGTCAGACAGGCACAGGGCGACCTTACAAGTGTCGTACATCCACCGTGACTGATGAATGGCCCCCTTCTTGCTGCAATGCTTGCACGTCTGCCGCATGGTCACAAAACGGGGCATGTGATGGGTGGTGGTATTCGGTCGCTCAACAGGACTTGGGATTGAACTACTCTGGCCTCTCCTCGGTAGTGGTATTGGTGACGTTGGAGAGTCGATGGAGTTCCTCGTGGCCCGCACTGCCAATACTTTGGTGCATCTCATAAACCTGGAGATGTCCAGGCGAAAGTGCTTCAGGGGCATTGGTTTTTCCCCCAAAGCGACACAGTCCCTTTTGTAGAGCAGCCAGGCATTACATAATTTATACAAATGTCCACACTATATCCAAAGAGCTTTATATACCACCTTCTCGCTCTCATGGGTGTGCTGTACAGGTGGGTGAGCATGTCGCTTTTATCAATCCCCCCCATCCTTCCATTGTACTTTTTGATAACGTCGGGGCATTTCACTTCCTTCTTCTCCTGGGCTTGCTTGTCATACCTGGAGACTGTGGACATGGGTTCAATGCCAGCATCGGAGGACAGGACTGTTACCACCTTGTTGTCTTTCCACCGTGCAGCAAGTATACCCTTGGAAGAACAATAGTCCAGAGTTCCACGGGGCACAGACTTCTTGTCCATATCCTTGACAGCCATTAGAGTGGGCTTTTCAATGCGATTGACTCTTGCTGTGCCAACATACCTGCAGCCATACTTTTCCCGCAAGTATTCCACTAACGCAAAGCTTGTGAAAAAGTTGTCAGCATTCACAGCACTCTTATTGGGTTCCTTTAGGGTCTTGACAAGGACTACCACGGTCTTGCTGCTGACCAACATCTGCTGCTCATCTTCAGCAAGGATGGTATGATGAGCTGGGAAGGTGGGCTCGCCCTGGTACATAAGAATGTCATGTACAAACCCATCGATACTACCTCTGCAGAAAAGATTGAAGCCCCACTTGTATGGTTTGGTCTTGATGTATTGCCTCAGGTTACCAGCTCTCTTCCCCTTATAGGCCACCATCACCTCATCAATGGACTGGACTGGAGTAGCGTTGACCTGGAGGAACCACTTTGTAATGGATGCGATGCATACTCGTTGTCATTGAAGTGTAAGAGGGATCTCAGTAGCCTGAAGCGTTTGGAAGATATGACTTCAGCTATTTGAGGCACACTGGTCTCCATGGCCCAGTAATCCTCTATGCTTGGCAGGCTACTTATTCACATGTAGATCAGGATCCCGACGAACACCATGAACTTGTGTTTGTCTGTGCTGAACGTTGTGTTGACGTCCTTCTGCCGAGCATAGAAGTTAGTTTGGTAGACTATGTGGCCCACCAGTTCCAAGGAGAAGAGCCGTTCAAAATAATCGAAATGTGAGAGGATGTGAGTTGGAGCCAGGTGAACTAAATCCGGGAGTGGTGGGATGTCGATATCCTCCTTCTTCTATGTCCTTGGAGCAGTGGTAGTCCGTATCCTCTTGCGGGCTCGTGGAGGCATCATCCACTTCTTCATCGTCGTCGTCGTCGTCGTCGGACACATCCCGGGGCTCCACCACAAGCGTACCTGTGAAATTATACAAGTTATTAGTAAAGGTAAGTAAAGGTAAGGTAAGTAATGGTAAGGTAAGTATTGTAATTTGTTTACTATAATTTCTTTAAAAAAATAAATGCCAAACACATGAATGAAATGCACAACACTGTTTACTAAAAGTTCTTTAAATGTATTAAATGCCAAACAATATTTACTATAAGTCCTTTAAATTGTTAAATGCCCAACACAATATTTAAATGCCCAACAATATTTACTATAAGTCCTTTAAATTGTTTAAATGCCCAACACAATCTTTAAATGCCCAAAAATATTTACTATAAGTTCTTTAAACTGTTTAAATGACCAACACAATAATGAACTACACAACATTATTTACTGTAAGTTCTTTAAGAAAATAAATACCCAACAATATAACTATAGGTCCTTTAAATTGTTTAAATGACCAACACAATAGGGAAATACACAACAATATCCACTATAATGACCAGTCAGTCAATCAATCAGTCATTGGGGGAAACTCTGTGACAGCACTGAGCCACACTTACCCTCTGACTCCACACTTGTGGGTTTCCCCATAGTTTAAAATAAATTCACTTTGATACTAACCTTGCCTCTTAGATGTACTGGGACTACTGGATAGTAGTTCATCGTCCCCGATGTGGGCCAGGAAGTCAGCGTCGATGGTGTCAACATCATCTTCAAGGTCGAACTCGATGTCACTGTCGGTGCTGGTCTGTGGTGCCACCCACTGCGTCCTGCTTCTGGTTTGCTTGTAGAAAGAACCCACTGGTCTCTGAAAAAAAAATATATATATAATGTCACTATCACTTTCTTCGCTATATTTATGGTGAATAATGTGAAAATTGACATAACAATGACTATATTTGGCCAAAAAATATTATAACTAACGTTATGTGGAGTTCATGTGGATGAATAAGGTACTGGCCTACCACTATAGCATGTTTAACAAAAAATCACCATAGATTCACCATTATTTTGTAATTTCTAACATTACCTATTACTCAGGTATTGCTCTGTTTCAAGGTTATTTTGTAGGAAACTTATTGTATAGCAGTATAATCATCAATAATATAATCACAATCACTAATCACCATCATCACTATCAGGCCATACGCTTGTTCGTGTTGCGGGCCAAAGATCCCCGCAGGGATGAGCGCGGTTATTTGTGATACGGGCCAAAGATCCCGGCAGGGTGGAAGGTGGCGGCATACGTTCCCCCGTAAATCCGGCGTACATCCCGCGCAGGGATATACACTATGTTCACCACCCAAATGTTCGTATCTCCTTTTAAACCACACTAATTTCATTCATACCAGCATAAAGTACAACTATTTATCTATGTCCTATCAACTTTTAAGAACCTTACCTCCATTGTGTTAGGCGTGAGGGGCATGGAAAGGGAGCAAACTTGACCCCACATATGACCACTACGGCTGCTTTGCAGAGTATGACTCGCTTCTCGCCCTGCACCGCCGCGCAGGGATGTGGTAGATCGCTGTGATTTGCTGGAGATAATGATGAAGGGTTCCCCTATTGGTTGAAGCAAATCCAAGCCATCTACGTCATCAATGGCGCGAAATATAGCCCGCCAAAAACACGCGTTTAAGGACTCCGCGCGGGATACCTGCCCGCTAAAGGGTAAATACTTAAATGACTTGATGTAAAACTATTGTCATTAGTAATTAGGCATTATTTTAAGTCCCATTAAATTAATGTGACTCAAACTTATATTGTAAAGCAAACCAACTGTATTCTATGTGGTTAAAGTGAACCAAAACGGATACAAAACGATCCTGAATTACTAAATGTTAATTTCAGTCATAATCACCTAATGTTTTGTGTGGTCGTTAAATACTTTATTTGTTTTATAAATACAATTCCATTTTTATATGTGACTTTGTTTTATTCCCTGATCTATTATATTGATTCATTAAAAGTCTTGCATTAATAAGAAAGAATAAGAATAACTAATTGGCTAACATAATAATAATAATAATGATGATTTAAGGTACGTAAAGAGGACAATGATATTAAATGAATAACGAGGCAAGAGAATAAGAGCACCGTAAATCATAATCTTTAAAAGGTTAACGAACTGAATTAATTATATATACCAAAGCTCTTAATAATATTTATATTTTAATACTAATCAACATTAATTAAAAGTCCTTACTTTCGTACCAAGCTTTTCTCTACTCGTAATTAGACTAGTAGCCTACTGCATATTAATCATTAAAATTATTCTATATAACTCGAAATAGTTTCATGATTAGTTCTAATTGAAGTGTATCAGAGTATAAAGGATAAATTATCCCAACAGCTAAAAGGAAAGCAAGTAACAGCATAACAAACTTTAACATTTTAAGTTATATTGGCCTTCAGCTGTTTGATACGTCCTTTTTATATTGTCTGTTTGGTCTAGTTTGATCAAGTTAACCACTTCTGAATCAAGATACGTAACAGATAACTGGCGACTTTGCCAGGATTCGTGTTGTAAAAGTTTCACTAAGTTAATAACGAAGATGCTAGAACTACATAGAGTCGGCACCCACAGCCAATGACATCGATCTCTTGTCCAAAGACGAATTAAAAGTACTAGTCTCTTATCTGGAGTTGACGGTCTTGGACATGGCAAAACCCAAAATGGCACAGACCATAAAGTCAGCTCTATTTGGGATTCACGGCGCCGAAGGGGGTGAGCGTAACGGAGCAGTTGGTGGGGGATTCAGTGATACTGTGCAGTTTGGTCAAAATATACCAGCTAGATTTACCCCTGAACAGTACCTAGGGCTACTAGATTAAATGCTTCCCCGACAGAGCTACATCATGAATATCACATCGCTCAATTAACTGCTCAAACAAATTCCAATTCTACTGCTCCTGTGATTGCTCCCCCTCCGGGATTAACCATGTCTAGTGTGATTGCTCCCCCTCCGGGATTAACCATGACTAGTGTGATTGCCCCATTCACTGAGGATAATGTTCAGGACATTTTTGTGTTGTTCGAGGAAGTTGCTGCGGGTATGGGGTGGACAAGAGATCGGTGGCCTTTTATGTTACAAACGGTTTTGACAGGACAAGCTTGTGATACATACATTTCAGTAGAGTCTGAGGTTCGGCAAGACTATGTCTATCTCAAAGCAGCCATCTTAAAAAGGTACCAAGGTGCCTGAAGCTTATAGATAAACTTTCAAAAAGACTGATAAGAAATTTGAAGAAACTCATACAGTGTTTGCCAGGACCATGAACAAAACTGTAAATAACTGGATAAAAAGTAAAAATGTCACTGATTTCAAGGGTTTGAAAGAGTTAATCTTGGTTGAGAACTTCATATGGAAGATAGATTCATCTGTAGCCTATCATTTGAGAGGAAATAAGGTTGGTAACAGAGGTGGGGCCCAAACCAATAATAATAATAATGCTTATAAGGTGAATATATCCCAGAAAGTATGTACCTACAGTATTGTGGCAAGAGAGGCCACCTAGCCTATCATTGTTGGGCCAAGGAGAGAGCCGAGAGATCAGGGCAGACAGTAGCCGCAGTAACTGCCTCTCCAAATAACCAAAACCACCCAAATGTGCCTTTGATGCAGGACTCCCGACCGCAGGAGCACCTAGCTAACGTAAATCAGACAGGAAATGGTGTAGTAGCGTGTGTGGTGCAGCCCGCAAGGGTTAAGCCTGTTTTAGTATCCCCATCAGTCCAGGATAGCTACCGTCCCTTTATCTCATCTGGATGTGTGAAACTAATTGGTTGTGTACATGAAGTACATTTTTTGAGATATACTGGTTCTACTAGCACCCTCATGGTGAATCCTTATGCTGAATGCCCAACTGGCGAACCATTAACCTAAGACGTGCGCATGGGGGGTATGAGACACCACACGCCTGTGCGCACGTATTTGAGCTGTTCCCATCACTAACATCGTTATTTTACCATAAATAACATTAATACTTATTCATATGCGCCTATTTTAGGTTGATTATAAAGGTATTAACCTGTTACAGCAATAAAACAAGTGGAAACAGCGTTTGGATGGTCAAAATCGGCGATACAGGCCGGGAGTTACATAATTTATGGCTGAGGCAAACTCCCTCCCATCCACTTTTCCCCACGTCTGGAGAGAGACTCTCTCTCTCTCTCTTGCACTCGCTAGGTAACAGTGATGACAATGCCCTGCTTGCAACTCGCTAATGTTAGCACGAAAATAGACCACAGAATAAGGGAATAACAGGGAAAATAGGTGATAACTGAAGGAGGGGGGGGGGGGG
>JAGKTK010000511.1:90008-108430 GCA_018397895.1 Paralithodes camtschaticus | reverse complement strand
CGGATATTTTACATCCCATTTGCTCTAGCCCTTTTTGAGTTATAGAGGGTAGGGTTCACGATTTCTGGTCTACCTATTTGGAATAAGGTATAGTTCGAGATGATCAATAATATTAACTGCTATGCCCTGTTTTTCTACAGGATTAACTTGGGTAATGTGAGTTCTAACTGACTGGGTATAGAAGGCTGCATGCACAAAACAAGGTATGAGGAATAGAGAACACAAAATAAACACACGGTAACAAGACACACGATCACTTTTATTGAGGGACACACTTCTGTATGTTGTTTGATGATGATTAATCTGACGCATAAGAAGATATGAATATTCGTACAAGACAATTGATAGAATTTAACAAATTAGCATTAAGTGGATCTGGATGGAGCCTAGTCGCCCTCTTCCAACGTTCAGGTATTAATCTTCTGATCACTGGCTTTTTTCACAAGTTTATATATTGGAGACCATAAATATTACTTCTAGATTCATATTCACTGTTATATTGATCACTAGTAGCTCTGGTGCACAAGGAGTAATTCATAGACTAGATTAGACACGCATATTTTAGAGCACGAGAATTCTAGTAACCTCAGGGGGGTACTGATCTAAGTTTTATATTCTTGTATCAGGAACACATAGAACGCAAATCAGTGGGCGAACATCAGATATCACTAGGGTTTCACGGTTATGTATTAGTATCTAGATATATGAGTAATTACGAGAGTTAATATCGCCTGTTAATTAATAAACACTGATACACTTAGCACTTCCTAATGGAATGGTCATATATGAATTATACTGGGACAAAGATATAGCCACTTCGTAGAAATATTAATAAGTGAGTCTCTACATAGCACTGTAACACTGTAGTGCTGATAGAGTAAATCTTGGGTCGTATTTGATTGGTCTGGTCCTGGTTATCTTGCGTCCGTCCGTGAGGTTGGGGGCTAGCGACTGGGTCCGCGGCCGTCCAGATGGTCCATATGTAGAAGTTCTCAAGACGGATCTCTTGGCGATTGTTGCTGGCTACACTCTTATATCCCCACTGGTTTATGTGAAGGTTATAAGGTGCACGTAGATTTCTTTTACGTGGACAGATTCTTCTATCTCAATCTGCCATGGAGTCTTCCAGCTCTGGAACTCAATTCTCAGGAACAAAACAAGGGCAGAGCTAGAGGTCAACTTAAGGGACCAGCCTCTGGTTGGTGTCTATCTTTCAACTGATTTTACTGGGGGCTGGAGCTTGATTTATAGGTGTGGTTTTGGACCCTGTCGGCCATAGGGATCTCGAGTTTTGATGGACTTATTTGAGCTCTCAATTGATACGGGAACTAGGTCAGGGGGTAATTACTGTTGTGGCACATGGCTGTATGGAGCCTTCATACTGTAATATAACTGAGCCTTAGTAAGAGGTACTATTTTGGCTATACTGGAAGTATTTAGGGGAGAAAGACTGGATCTACTTTGCGAGGAGGTTTGGGACAGCTGTGCTAGGAGCATCTCTCTTAAATTGCTCAGTCTTCATTCTAGGGTATTGCTGAGGTGCTAATTTGGTTATCGGAGTATGCAAGAAAGGTTAATGGTTTATTTTGGGTTAATAGAGGTTAGTAAGGGTGTTAGTCATACATGGTTAGTTCATTGATAGGAAGAATTCCTGTGCTACCTGGCAATGACCCGAAAGTCAAAACAGGGGTCAGGTATACCTCCACAGGGGTAGGGGTCTCCCTCCTCGGGTGGGTGAAAGGGGTAGGGGCGCGTCCCTTCTCTGTGATGGTCGTCGGGGCGGCTGTGGCTGGGGGCTTGCCATATCACAAGGGTTTGTAATAACCCTCTGTTTATGAGACTGATGTGGGTTTTCGTAATACCAAAACCGAAGGTGCCTTGATCAGCTGGTTTACTTGGTTAGGTTGTTAATTGCATGGGTGGTTGGATGTGGTGGAGACTGGGTTGCTAACTCTGCCACATTGATCTGGAAGTATGGCAATAGAAGTTAGTCACTGGTGAGGCGGCTAGCCTCGCACGGACGATCATTTGGTACAGGGTTGTGAATGGGTTGTGAGGGAATAGATGGCATGCAAAGGGTTAGTAAAGTTCTAATGGTGTTCCTTCCTACTGGGGGAAGGTAGGCTGGATAGGAGTATATATACAAAAGGTTTGAGAATGTTAGTAACGGAAAAGTTAAGGATATTCAGGGGGTATGCTGGAGAGGCTAGGTCGGAAGGGAGTTGAGGAGCGTGGGGGGTTAACGAGAGGGAGAGGGTTAAGGGGGGTTACGTGGAAGTTTGACCCTAAGGTCTCTGGGCATAGGGGTGGCATTAGGCTACAGTTGGTATTGTAGCCTGGGGGTTAATGACAGGGAAGGTACGTTAGCCAAACGCTACCGGGGGATGAGCAATAAGTGGTGGTATATGAGTTTGGAAATGATAGAATCATGTGGACTGTGGGCTGTGGGGAAGAGGAGGTTAACTGTAGGTGTGTGCTTGACTGTGGATAAAAGTAGAGAAAAACATGGTGTATTATTACTCGTCAATACGATGGTTATGGACACTGTTACTCTGACACTATTTCTTGCTGATTCTAGTTGTTCCTGGGAACTGCGTTTTCTATGACATATATATCAAAGAAAGCGGCAGTTCGTAGGGGTAGCTTCGGTATTGTTTCGTGGTGGAAAGGCGTCGAGACAATGGTAAAAGAGGGTGGTGTATACAATCTCTGGTTGGGGTAAGAATTAGAGTTACTGCATGGTGGCTAACATCTGCAGTCATTTCTGTCTAGGTTTTACAGGAATAATGGTTATATATACACTGGTGTACCCGTGGGTATCATAGTTTCTTATCAATTATGACATGGGGTTTTAACAGATTACTTCTCGGATGGAAGAACATACATAGATTTATGGGGGAGGTTGGTCTTCAGAAACTTAGTCTGGCAAGACAAGGTATTTTAGGGGGTTAACATATTACTTCTCGGATGGAAGAACATACATAGATTTATGGGGGCGGTTGGTCTTCAGAAACTTAGTCTGGCAAGACAGGGGGTTAACATATTACTTCTTGGATGGAAAAACATACATAGATTTAGGCCTGTCTGAACTGGTTGGCATTGGCTCAACCTAGGGACAGGGCATGGGTGTATTAAATTAAGGTGTCTTCATGTTCATCATCATGTAGGTAGAGGTGTAGGACACGAGGGGTAGTGTATACGCGAGGTGGGGGAAGGGTCAGTGGTTAGAAGTGATAGGCAGGTGTGGTTTGGAGCTGCTTAGCCCTGAGGGCTTCGGCGGGTCTTAACTGGTTGGCTTGGTCACCTGGTCCTTTCGTTCTGTGGGCCTTTCCTTCGGGTGTTTCTGTTCCCGTTTCCTGGTGGTGCTCGCTCGTGGCTTCCGTGGTGGGCTTCTCGTTCTGGGGCATTTTATTAACAAACACGCAATCGTCAAAATGTAAAATGTCAGTACTAATAGGGATTTTATTTATTTATACACTTATTTATATATTAATTTTATTTATTTATTTATTTATTTATTTATTTATTTATTTATTTATTTATTTGTTTTTCCAGATTCACCTCAGCCTGCTTAGTGATGGCAGACGATGATGATGAATGTAACAACGACAATAACAAAAATAGATCCACCACCAACAACAAAAGCAACACCACCACGACCACCAACAAAATCAACACTACCAAGACCAATAATGATAACAACAACAACATCAAAAATAACAATAAGAGCTTCGATGAGTTGCTTACAAAGCTGGGTACCGGGCGATGGAACATGATCTACTTCGTGGGTGCCGCCTACTGTAAGTCTATTGATAACCCGGGGGCTGCGTCAATCAGCTTTTTTTTAATGTGCTGCTAGTGCAAAATATTTGGCTTCAATTCTGACAATATTCTCTATACTTACCATGTAAAGCAATATTACTGCTCTATAGGCACATATTTTACCTATATAATGAACATGTGAACATTGAAGAACCAGAAAATAAGTGTAAATTGAAAATATCCATTGAAAAAAACCTGTGTCATGCCTAACCATTATGACCCTCCCTAGATTACTTAGTATTGTGTATTTGCAGGGAACTTGATTGGGTTGTCTCAGGGCTTCAGCGTGGTGTTTCTGGCGCCACCCCTCAACTATACCTGTCGGCTATCTCCAGACACCAATGTCACACACGTCGCAAGGTTAGTGTATGTGGAGTTACCTTTAGCTAGGTATACAGAAATTTAGGTGTGAATGAGTTATTAATATTTTGTGTCATGTCCCAGCCAGGGTTCGAATCCAGGCCAGTAGTGCAGCACTCCAGCACCTAAACCACTAGACCACCGAGGTTTGGCTTTGTTAAGTTCATTTAGGTTTACAAAGTGTGGGTTAGGTTTGGTTTGTTTCAGTTCAATTTTGATATGTTGATTCGGTTCAGTTGGTTTGTTTTTGTAATGTTTTGTAACCTCAAGTCTTCTGTGTAGCGTCTCTGGTTTTCTGTTTTTAACAGCCGTTCTGGGTGGACTTTCATTTGTTCGGATGTGTTCGCTTGTCGCCATCCTACCTGAAGTGGAATTGATTGACTTGACCAGGTTATCTGACCTATTGTGTGCGGTCTTGTGTGTAGTGTATGGTGGCCAGGAATTGTCGTCGAGTGCGTCTGCGGCAGGTGGACAAGGAGGATTATGTTTACTACCATTTTGGTGGTGGAGCTGGCGTTGGGATGTCGGCTGGTCGAAGTGCCGATGGAGACTGCTTAGCTCTCTGTCATGCGTGGTCGGCCTGCCAGTGACACTTCTGATGGTTGCGGGTTGCCTGAAAACCCGGGTATGAAACGCCTGCATGCCGCCTTGCCTCCACTTGGTACCAGCTTAGGGAAGGAGTTGGAGACGATCCACACAGTGGTGGAGTCCCGAGGGCTGGTGTCAGGGTGGTTCATTACTTGTTCAGGGAGAGGGATCACCGTCATATGTTCCTGTGTCCTGCTAAGGTGACGAGGGCTATTAATGAGGCGCTATTTGGGAAGTATGTAGTTGAAGGCAGTGTTCGAGTTCTCGGGCGTGTGTGTCTGTAAGGGGCTGCCACGGGGTTGCCTTGCCATGCTTCCACCTCCCCTGAGAAGATGGTGAAGTTGAGTGCTTGGGATGTCACTTGCAAGGTTCCCACTTCTCCGGCTGGCGGACTGTACGTTTATGGCAACATTAGGCCTGTAGCGCCTTCCATCCAGGAGGGAGACCTGTTGTAGGCCCTGAGGATTTTGGGGGATGCTCCTCTTGACCTGGTGAAAGTGTGGTGCCTGGGGACTCTCGCTGATGGAGGGGACTTGGGGCCTTTGACTTTCTGCCATCTATAATTTTTGGGCTCCACGTGGGCAGAGAGGGTGGTTCGTGGGTATTTGAGCTTTCGGGTGCCAATATAATTTAGGCTGGAACACAATGTGGGGTCTTTAACTTGACAAGCAAAGTAAACATGAAAGGACACAAAATGTAGCTTAATACAATGATCAGAGAGAGAGATTATGGTATCACAAATGTGTTGAACATCCTGACCCAGATCTATGTTTGATTTGGTCTCTGCATCCACCAGAGGTCAGGTCTAGTGAAGGTATTGAGGGATAAGTCTTTATGACGGCACCTCATATCTACTTTTCATTTTCCAGAGACGAGTGTAGCTACATGGTGAGGAGGTCTGAGGGAGGGGAGGAGGTGGTGGTGGAGGAACAATGTACTCAGTGGGATTATGATACTTCCGTCTTCACCTCTACACTTACGTCAGAGGTACGAGTCAATATTAACCCTTTTGGTACAGTTGGCTCAGAAGTATCTTTGCCCACATTAGCTTGTTTAACAAGTTAGTGTGTGGTGATGGGCTGGTCTATCAGAGTGAGAACTGAGCGATCTCTGCCATACCCATAGCTTACTCTGACTGTTCCTTTTTCTTATATATTTTCTAGATCTCAAGTGACGGCATCTCTTCCGTGGATTGACCTCCCAAGCTACCAAGATTGGAAGCCAAAGCATAAAAAAATTTCCTTTGCCCCTCAGCTTTCTCTTCATAATTGCTGAGGGGCACAGGGCCCTGGGTGGGGCTTTGATTTCCCGGGCGTTTCTGTCGCCCTCCTCAGCTCCCCGCCATGGAGTGGCTTCGGTCACCCATGCTTTATTGTGGTCGGCTGGGAGGGTTCTGTGGGGGCGCTCGGTTATGGCCTTGGTCTTGCTCGGGGCCTTGGGGCTGTTCGGCCAGGCAGCTTGGGGAACAACAACAACAACAACAAGTTAGTGATATTGTTACTGACGATCAGCTAGCTGCAGGGTGTCAAATGAAGGCCGAGTCCATTATTATTAGTCTTTATTAATGTGTATATAAAGATACAATTGTGGTTTATAGTTCAAATTATGTTTTTTGGGAGTGATAAAATGGCCAAAACAATGTTGTTGTTGTTCCCCAGGCTGTCTGGCCGAACAGCCCCAAGGTCTCGAGCAAGGCCAAGGCCATAAACGAGCGCCAAAACCCTCCCTGCTTACCACTAACAAAGCCCAGGTGACCGAAGCCACTGCAAAGCAGGGAGCTGAGGAGGGTGCGGAAACGCCCGGGAAACCAAAGCCCCACCCTGTGCCCCTCAGCAATTATGAAGGGAAAGTTGAGGGGCAAGGGAAAAATGTGACGCTTTGGCTCCCAATCTGCCAACTTCTAGGTTGGCAGTAGGGAGGTCAATCCACGGAAAAGACGCCGTCACTTGAGATCTAGAAAATATATAAGTAAAAGGAACAGTCAGAGTATGCTATGGGTATGGCAGAGATCGCTCAGCTCTCACTCTGATAGACCAGCCCATCACCACATGACTAGAACCCAATCCTCTCAGCATCAACTAGGAAAGGCCCTAGAAAGCCGCCTTTGGCGGGGGGATAGCTCCCCTATTTCAACTCCTTTAGGGGTTGGGCACCCGCCTCCAAAACAATGTTCTCTCATGTTGATTTTCTTGTATTCCTTCCCATACTCATTAAAGTCTACAAACACAACTGCTCCGGTTTGACACCCTGGCTAGCTGTAATATATTAAAGTCATGTGCGTGAAGTTTGAGTATTGTTCGTCATTGTGGAACGAATGTAGTTTAAACAGGTAGTCGGATATAAATTAATATTTAATATTTAATTATTACAACAACCCTATTATTTCAAATTAATTTCCACCCTTACATTTACAAAGAGAGGTCAAATTATTTCCTTTGGTTGTTTCCTAGTTGGTTGTTGGAAGGAACATAATAATTGATTTTGGTTCAGGGGTAATTTATCGAGAGGACTTCCCTAGTGGTTAAGGCCCCATTAATTGCTCTTTCCATTCACATATGCATAGCCTGCATGAGTTGCAGTTGGGATGTGTGTACATGCTTAGATTGATATGCAGGATTCGAAGTTGCATAATAAATCGTAGGCAGTGTCCACCATCCTTTAACTGCCTTCGTGGTGCGATGCATAAGGTGTTCATTTTCGGTGTGAGCATCCTGGGTTCGAATCCACGGACTGCCACATGTGTTTGTAAATTGCATTAATCGATTTTAGGAGTATAGTTGGTTGTTGGAAGGAACATAATAATTTATAGATTAACATGTAGATCAGCTTAAATTTTAAACTTGCACCACCTTTTCATAACTTTCCTTGTACAGTTGTTGTTGTTGTTGTTCCCTAAGCTGCCTGGCCGAACAGCCCCGAGTCCCTGAGAAAGGCCATGGCCACGATCGGGCTTTCCCACAGAGCTCTCATTGAGTGTAGATTGTGTTGTTGGCGTAAGTGGTTCTGTGAAATGCAGTCTTCTATGATGTGTTTAATGGTATGGGGTGCTGTGTTACATCCCGGGCAGGCGTCGACAACGGAGTCATCCAGTCTCTTCTGATAGCTCAGGAGAGCTGGATGGTGTCCGCATCTCAGCCTGGCCAGGTGGACTCTGTCCTCGCGAGGAAGGGAGGATTCGGAAGGATGGATTTCGGGAGGTTGTGTATGCAGCTGCGTGTTGTCTGTGAGTGAGTGGATGGATCGGTGAGAGATATGAGTATGGATGTGCTTTTGGAAGTTGGTTCGGGGTGGGCAGGGAGGGAGAGAGGACAATAATTGTGTGTGATACCGTGTGCTGGGTGTTGTTTTGATATTTCTTGGTGTCTGTGGGTGCATTGCCATGTAGTTTAGTGGGTGGTCTTGGTTCGTAGAGGCTGCTGCCAGGAATCGAGTGCCTCTCATGTCCAGATGGTCTTTGACTTTAAGGATTTTGGTTTCTTGATGTAGGTGATCTGTGGGTGAAGTAGCTGTGCAACCTGTAATGATCTTCAGGGCTTTGTTTTGAATAGTCTGTAAGGTCTTATGATGTGTTTCAGCTAGGTTAGAAGCCCAGGCTGGGCTTGCGTATTCCATCACTGATCTTATGTATTGTTTATATACTGTGGTGGTAGTTTCTTTGTTGTGTCCAAATTTTGTGTGAGCAAGTGACCTGATGGCGTTAAGTCTGGGTGTCAGTTTCTTTTTAATGTTTGTGGTGTGCTGTTTGAATGTCATATGAGTATCATATGTTACTCCTAGGATTTTGGGTGTGAGTGTATGTGTTAGGGGTGTGTTGTTTATGGTGAGTTGAGGGATGTACAGTACTTGTAATAATAATAATAATAATAAGCATGTTACTTATTTCTCATAAGCGCCAATTTTTCCGAAGAATTCACTAGCGCTCGAAAAGAGAAAGAAAAAAGAACAAAAATCAATGCATCAAAAGAAGGCTCATATACAACACACATTTAACAATCACTAGCAGTGGCAAAATAGCCTAAACTCTATAGCCATCTGTCATGACACCTCTCTCAAGATCATAGCTTCTCTCAAAGAGAAAAGTCTTAAGTTGTCTCTTGAAGCATTCAACAGAACTCAGTTGTCTCATGGACAGCGGCAACCTGTTATACAACCTATGAGCCATGTAGGAGAATGACCTCTCAAAGAAAGAAGACTGCTGAAAAGCCCTTGGTTCATCAAGACGAAAAGGGTCATTGTCATGACGCACAACTACACCATGGTGTGCCGGTGGACGCCTGAGCAGCTCCGCAAGGTACCTAGGCTCACCAAATTTGAGAACCTTAAAAGTCACCAAACACAACTTAAATTCTATTCTTGCTCTTACTGGCAGCCAGTGCAGTTCTATGTGAAGAGATGTAGTAGGAGTTCTAGGTGGAACACCAAAAATTAGTCTTGCGGCCCTGTTAAGAACAGACTGAACTTTCTTCAAAATATAATTTGGAAGACCCACCAACAGGGCATTGCAATAATCAACACGAGAGAAGACCAATGAGTGAACCAACGTCAGGAGGCAACGTCTGGTTATAAACGGCTTCACCAAATAGAGATTTCTGATGTGCAAGTAACAACTTTTAACTATCTGGTTTACATGCTCTTTGAAATCTAATCGGGAGTTCACATATACACCCAGATTTCGAACAGAGTTGGCCGGTCGCAGCTGAGATCCACCCACATTGATGGAGAGGGCACCTACCATATCATCAGCTCTTCTATTTCCTCGGATGATGAGAATATCAGTTTTACCATCATTTAGTTTAAGTTTTCTCGCTCTCATCCACTTCTTGATATCAGACATCAACAATTCCATCTTACTCCGTATATCAACTATATTTGTGATTCTCACATAAATCTGGGTGTCATCTGCATAAAAGTGAAAGGTGACATTATGTGCACGAAGCAGAAGAGACAAACTGCTAATATAAATTATAAATAGGATAGGACCCAAAACTGATCCCTGCGGAACACCATACTGCAGGGGTGTCGAGTCCGAGACCACTTGATTTACCATCACACTCTGGGATCTACCTGACAAGTACGACCCAAGAAGCAAGAGAGCGGAGTCACGCACACCACAATCATAAAGATCACTCAATAACAACTCGTGATCCACTGTGTCAAAAGCCGCAGAGAGATCAAGCAAGACCAATAGTGAGGCCACACCATTGCAAATGTTCTCAACTAGATCATTATGTACTCTAATCAATGCTGTTTCAGTTGAATGATGCTGTCGGTAAGCAGACTGAAAAATTGGGATAGTTTCATTCTGCTGAAGTAGTGGTTGTAATTGGTCAAGTATTGCACGCTCTAATATCTTTGATATGAAGGACAGGTTGGAGACAGGACGATAGTTCAACATGTTCTCAACATCAAGTCCAGGTTTCTTTAGAGTAGGTCGGAGTAGTGCATGCTTTTCAGAATGTGGGAAGCTACCTTCAGAGAAGCACTTATTAATTATTTTGGAAATAAACTCAACTGTGTGATCATAGACTCTTGGTAGCTTGGAAACATTTATGGGATCCAACGGGCAAAATGTTTTATTGAGGTTTCTTATGTACAGTACTTATGTACAGTACTTATATACAGTACTTATGTACAGTACAGAGTTTCTTATGTACAGTACTGTAGTATTCTATCTATCTATCTATATACTGTACTCAGGCCCAATCCCCACTTCCCTTTTTTTTGGGGGGGGGGGAACTCAAGACAACAAAATAGAAAACAATTAGACGACTTTTAATGCAAATTACTGGAAAAGTAATTCCTCCACAATGTAGAATTTCTGTTTTTTAGAATTATTTTATGGCACATACCAACTCTCTGTGGAACTCACCTCCTCACAGAAACTTTCCACATTTCAAATCTAGTAGTTACAACATACTCAAAATATTAACTTCATTTGTTTTTTTGTTTTTTGTATTAATGTATTTTTTTTTTAGTACAATTTGGTGTGCGATCGGGCTCACCTTCGTGCCGACTACCATAGCATCACCATGGTGGCCTCTATCCTGGGCTCACTCATCTTTGGCTACATCGCTGACAGGTACAACTATCATACATTATCTAGCACCCATCACCATCATCATCATCATTATTATCATCATTATCATCATTATCAACAATAATATCACCCATCACCATCATCATCAACACAATAATATCACATATCATCATCAACAATAATAATAATAATTAAATTGGAAAAAGACAGTACAATTATATACAGTATATGATCCCAAGACCTCGGAGCAAGGAGGGAAACAGAAGAATTAGTAAGGGGCCGAGGAAGGAATATTTAATAGTCAACTGATCTATCTATCTCTCTATTTACTCAGGCCCATTCCCCATTTTTTTTTCTTTTCTTTTCTGGGGGTGGCCGACTCGAGACAGAGCCCAAACAGGGACAACACAACACAACAGAAAAACAATGAACACACAAAACAAAACACAAATTCACACACATCTAGGTCACCCAGGAGAAGACCCAGAGACCAGGGATCACCAAGGTCATTCCAGCACTCCCCCGGCCCCCGACCACCCATAGAAGTTCTGGTCTCAGCAGGCAGACATGCAGCGAGCCGAAACCACAAGCCCGCCCACCAAACTTCCAGGCGCCCCCTTCATGTTTACCGGCTCCCCGGGCCAGACGCCTGATGGACTATTATCTAGTCCAACTGGTGCCCGACCCCTTCTCCCAAATGACCATATTTTCACTCATCTATTCACAAGCATTCTCCATTCATTCCTTTTTATTACCACTTCCCTTGCCTGATCTATAGTCATTCCTCTATCATCCAAAGCTTGTCCTACACAGTCTCTCCATCTCAATGGGGGTCTTCCTACCCCTCTATCTCCCCTTGTATCTGACTCACATATTATGATATTCCTTATACTGTAACTTAATTCAGAGTGAAATTATCCCCAGTCTTGTCATTGGGGGAGAGACAAGACTAACTAACCCATTCTGTACCAGTGCCGTCCTTTTAACTTTATACTGGTTACTATTAGACAAGAACATAAGAAAAATGGAAATCTGCAGAATGCCTATTGGCCCATACAAGGCCTCTTCTTCCCTACATCCCTATTTGTTCTGATACACCTTTATGCCCTACACTACATCTGTGGGAAAGCCCGACCATGGCCATGGCCTTCCTTAGGGACTCGGGGCTGTTCGGCCAGGCAGCTTAGGGAACAACAACAAAAACAACACTACTGTACATCTATCTTATAGCTACCTAAGACCATCTCTCACTACAACCTATATCCTCTACACTAGGCTACATCTACCTTATAGACGATTTCATTCAATTTAAAAACGGCCTCCAGCAATTAACAGGCTTCGAACTATCTCACTTAACCCTTTTAACTACCACAGCTCCTTCTTAAACTGCAAAAAATCGTCTAAATATAGCTAGACTATAATTGAAAAGACGTCGCCGGTACAGAAGGGGTTAATGATTTAAAAACATCAACTAATTTTCAAATTGTCTAAAAGGGCACTATACCCTGTTCCAAATAAGTAGGTCAAAACTCTTGAACATTAACCTCCTTAACTCACAAGTGACTAGAGTAATAGAGCTAATATTTCTACCATTTGGGAAGGGTTAGCCAGGGAATAGGGATGGAAATTTACAGCCCATTTTTTCTAGCCCTTTTTGAGTTACAGAAGATAGGGTTCGCGGTTTCTGGCCTACCTATTTGGAACAGGGTACAGTTATGAATGGAGGACACCTTTATTCACATGGACCTTTTTTGTTTTGTCTTTGTTTTTCCTTCCTCTATTTATTGTCTTAAAACAAAATATATATATAAATATAAATAATAATTATAGCTCAGTAAAGCCCCAAGTGGACAGTGACCCAAGTTAAGGGAAGGTTTTTTATTTTTTATTTATTTATTTTTTCTAGAACCCCTTCTCGCTCATATTTAGCCCCTTTAGGTATGAGATTATATGATATTTGCCCCGTCAGTTTGGCAATTTTTAGGACTTTTTCCCCATTTTTTGGGGTTGTTAACAAGACCTTTCATGCCATTTAGGTGTTGATTTTTTCGTGGCGAGCGATAGCAAGCCTGTAATTTAGTATTAACCCGACCAAATTTTGTTGTTGTTGTTGTTGTTGTTGTTCCCTAAGCTGCCTGGCCGAACAGCCCCGAGTCCCTGAGGAAGGCCATGGCCACGATCGGGCTTTCCCACAGAGCTCTCATTGAGTGTAGGTTGTGTTGTTGGCGTAAGTGGTTGTGTGAAATGCAGTCTTCTATGATGTGTTTAATGGTATGGGGTGCTGTGTTACATCCCGGGCAGGCGTCGACAACGGAGTCATCCAGTCTCTTCTGATAGCTCAGGAGAGCTGGATGGTGTCCGCATCTCAGCCTGGCCAGGTGGACTCTGTCCTCGCGAGGGAGGGAGGATTCGGAAGGATGGATTTCGGGAGGTCGTGCATGCAGCTGCGTGTTGTCTGTGAGTGAGTGGATGGATTGGCGAGAGATATGAGTATGGATGTGCTTCTGGAAGTTGGTTCGGGGTGGGCAGGGAGGGAGAGAGGACAATAACTGTGTGTGATACCGTGTGCTGGGTGTTGTTTTGATATTTCTTGGTGTCTGTGGGTGTGTTGCCATGTAGTTTAGTGGGTGGTCTTGGTTCGTGGAGGCTGCTGCCAGGAATTGAGTGCCTCTCATGTCCAGATGGTCTTTGACTTTGAGGATTTTGGTTTCTTGATGTAGATGATCTGTGGGTGCAGTAGCTGTGCAGCCTGTAATGATATTCAGGGCTTTGTTTTGGATAGTCTGTAAGGTCTTATGATGTGTTTCAGCTAGGTTAGAAGCCCAGGCTGGGCTTGCGTATTCCATTACTGATCTTATGTATTGTTTATATACTGTGGTGGTAGTTTCTTTGTTGTGTCCAAATTTTGTGTGAGCAAGTGACCTGAGGGTGTTAAGTCTGGGTGTCAGTTTCTTTTTAATGTTTGTGGTGTGCTGTTTGAATGTCATATGAGTATCATATGTTACTCCTAGGATTTTGGGTGTGTGTGTATGTGTTAGGGGTGTGTTGTTTATGGTGAGTTGAGGGATGTATTCGTGTTCACCTGTCCAGCTAGTGAGCAGGGTTGCGGTGGATTTGGCTGGGGCTAGATTCAGTCTGTTTGTAGTGCACCAGCCATGTAGTGTGTTGAGATAGGGTTGAAGGAGATCTGTTGCTCTTCTTGGGTCATGGTGTGTGCATGTGAGTGTTATGTCATCTGCATAGGAGGCTAAGTTTATTTGGGGAGTATTGGGTGTAGTTATATCGTGCATGTACAGATTGAAGAGTGCGGGCGATAGGACGGATCCCTGTGGGACTCCGTTTGGAAAGTTTCTGATTTTAGATGACTGACCGGCAAAAGATACGTGTGCACATCTGCCTGCTAGGAAATTGGCCAGCCACCTTTTTGTGTTGTTGTGCATATTTGTGTTGTAGATTTAGTTTGTTAGGTTGTGGCGGGGGATGGCATCGAAGGCTTTACTAATGTCGAGTGTGGCTAATAGTGATCTGTGTGGTGGTCTAGCTGAGTTGATGCCGTCAAAAGCTCTTTGTGTAAGGTCTGTGAGAAGAGTGTTTGTGGAGTGCAGTGGCCTAAAGCCATGTTGTGTTGGAGCTAGGGGTAGGTCGGGTGTAATTAGTTGTAATACTAGGCGTTCCATGACTTTGGAGGGGGAGCAAAGGAGTGTGATGGGGCGGTGCGAGGAGGGTAGCGTGGGGTCTTTGTTGGGTTTGGGGAATGTGATGATGATACCATGCTTCCAAATGTCTGGTATTGTGTTGTGTGAATAGCTGTAGTTTGATATGTTAGTGAGTGTTTGTATGCCTTGTGGTCCCAGGTGTCTGAGGTGTATGTTGCTTATGTTGTCTAGGCCACAGGCGGGTGAGTGCTTGAGATTGTTGATGATATGCTTTGTCTGGTGATTGGTGAAGGGTGTATAGTCAGGGTCTGTGGGGAATTGTCTCTTACGTCGGATGACACGTCGGTCGTCTTTGTGAGGTTTTAGGTGGCTGACATGTGAGAAGTGATTGATGAGAGTGTTTGCTTGTTGTTTACATGAAGGAGTAGAGTCTGTTGTTGTGATTGCAGCATGTGATTGTGTTGTGTTGCTGTTGGAAAGTGTGATGCTGTTTAGTGTTTTGTAGAGTTTTTTGGGGTTTGTTTTGTGATCAAGTGTTTGTAGGAAGTTATTCCAATTTAGTTTTTGTTGTTCTTGTATTTTGTTGTTAGTTTGGGTGTTGAGTGCTTGAATTTGTTGTGTGATGTCTTGTGTGTGGGGTGCTGGGGAGTGTTTCAGTATGTCGCGTTGTCTGATGAGGTTTTGAATTTCTGGTGTGAAGTTGGGGTTGTGTCTTTTTCTGTTACCTCTTGGAATGTGTTTCTTGTCAGCGTTTTGGATAGTTTTATTGAGTATCATCATCATCATCATCTCCGACGCCTTGCTTCCCCCTGGGAAACCCCCACTAGAGGATGGCCATGACAGAAACGTCTCCAAGCTACTTTGTCAAGACATGCCTCCTTTGCCCGTGCCACAATGCCCCTTCCACTACGTGGAAGTTTTTCTTCAATATATTTTTCCACTTTCTTTTCCCATACCATAGGTGGTCTTCCACTACTAGCGGTTCCACTCACCTGACTCCCATATATCTTTCTTGGCATTCTGTCTTCATCCATTCTCTGAACATGACCATACCACCTCAAAGTACTTCTCTTTATCCACTCAACCACACCACAATCAATGCCCAAAGCCTGCTCTTCCATTCCAAAGGACTCGTACACTTCCCTATTACTTGGCCCATCTAGCCTATTCATGCCAGCTGCCATTCTGAAAAAGCTCATCTCCACAGCTCTTAGTTTGAAGAGGTCCTCGTCACTTGCCGTCCATGTCTCGCTTCCATACGAGAGTGTTGGGAGCAGCACACTGTTTCTCAGTGACTTTTTGACTTCCTGGCTAACCATTCTTCCTTTGAGAATACTATCAAGTTCTCCAATCACTTTTCTCCCTTGCATTTTTCTCTCTTTTATCTCACTCTCCATTTTACCATATTTGCATAGTACAGCTCCCAAATACTTGAAACTTTCAACCTCTTCTAGTACTTAATTTTTCAATTTTATTTTACAACTTTTCTTGTGTTCTTTCTTGATTCTATATTTGTCCTTAAAATCTATAGTTTCATGCATTCTTCTCTCAAACACCATTACCTTACATTTCCCTACATTGACCTTTAACTTTCTCTTTTCACATACCCTGTCAAAGTCAGTGACCACTCTCTGAAGTTCTTCAGCATTTTCCGCCAACAGGACTGCATCGTCCGCATATAGGCATGTTAAAATCTTCCATGTTCTTCCCTCTGATTCCAGTCTAGCTCCCACACCCATTGATACAGCCCTACATTCCCTAATCACTCCATCCATGTATATATTGAACAACCAAGCTGACATGACACATCCCTGTCTTACACCTACATTGACCTCAAAACTTTCACTTAACTTATCCCCTACCTTCACATTTGCCATTGCATTCCTATAAAAAGATTTTACTGCCATTAGCAACTTTCCACCCACACCATATACTGTTAACACATCCCACAGGCCCTCCCAGTCTACTTTGTCGTAGGCTTTTTCCAAATCCATGAATGCTGCATAGAGTTTTCTGTTTTTGGCCAGATACTTCTCTACCAACAATCGCATTGAGGCTATCTGGTCAACGCAGCCCCTGCCCTTTCTGAAACCTCCCTGTTCCTCGCCTATTTTGTCATCCATTATCTTCTGTAGCCTCTGTGTTACTACTCTTGCGTGTACCTTTCCAGGTATGCTAAGCAAGCTAATTCCCCTATAATTCTTACACTCTTCTTTACTACCCTTCCCTTTGTACAAGGGTACTATCACTGCTTTCCTCCAGTCCTCTGGTACACTTTCCTTTTCCCATGCTAATTTACATAACCTATGCATTATGTCAACAGCTTCTTCTCCTCCATATCTCAGCATTTCACCTGGGATGTTATCTACTCCAGCAGCTTTGCCCATTTTAAGTCTATTGATTGCTTCTTTTACTTCTTCTCTGCTTATCTGGCTTTCAACTACCCTGTTTATTCTACCTCTCTCCATTCCTATGGATGAGATCTTTGCCTTCCCCCTACTCTTTACAGCTAAGCTACTAAAATGATCTTTCCATACTTTCACCACACCATCACCCTCTACCACTTCCCCATTCATGTCCCTCATCCTACCACCTGAGACACTCTCAGTCTTCTTCCCTCTGGCTTCTTTCACAGCTCTGTAGTATGCTTTCCTGTCATTCAGAAACTGTTCACTAATCTTTCTCCCATATGCCTCATCTGTCTTCCTTTTAGTGTCTTGTATCGCCCTCTTCACTCTTTGTTTCAAATTTTTATATTCTTCTTTCCTCGCATCTCTAGTTTCTCTAGGTATATTCTTTTGCAGCATACTCTTTCTGAACTCTTTCTTCTTTTTCACTATTTCTTCTATCTCTTTACTAAACCATGCGTTACCTATCTTCTTCCACATTTTAATGGTTTTCTTCCCACATACTTTCTCAGCTGCTTTAATCATGGAGTCTCTTGTACCTTTCCATACTTCGTCTACTGTATTTCCCAGATCTATCATAACATCCATGTCCTTTATAGTCTCTTTCAGGATGTCCTTGTATTTTGTTGCATTACATTCTTCATTTAATTTTCTCACATTTATTCTCTCTACTGTCAGTTTTCTCTCTTTCCTCTCATATTTCCACTCTTTCCTTATCCTCACTTTTGTCAGCACTGTATAGTGGTCTGATACCGTCAGCATACCTCTTACAGCTTTTGAATCTAAAATTCTTCCTTTTAGTCCGGAGTCCATCATGGCGTAGTCAATTAGTTTTATTGAGTATGTGTACAGCAATGTTGATGTTAGTGATGGGTGTACTGTTTAGAGTTGTGAAGTGTTGTTCTGTCTCATTTGTAAATGCTTCCCAGTTAGCTCTTTTATAATTGGTGTATGTGTGTTTGTGGCTAGCTGGGGTGAGTCTGGTTTTGGTGGTGATAATGATCGTGAGGTGGTCAGAGCCTAAGGTTCTGACCACCCTCCAGGATGTTGTGGGGGCGAGTTCTGGGGAGCAAAAGGTGATGTCTGGAGATGATGGGTTATAGAGGGCTTGGTGAGGAATATGGGTATGTTGATGGATGTCGTTAAGGATGATGAGGTTATCTGTTTGGTTTTGTAGTACCAGCCCTCTGTCTGTGTCGGGGTTGTCGACAAACCAGGCCGACGTCTTGGCGTTGAAGTCACCACCCAGGATGATGTGTGGGGTGTTTGTGATGTGTTGTAAGTGTGGTCTGTATTCATTTGGTACTGTAGGGGATGTTTGGGGAGGGATGTATGTGTTTATGATAGTTATGTTGGATTTGTTGCCAGTGCGTATTTTAATTGATTGTATTTCTGTTGTGTTATCATTTGGGGGGAGGAGGGATTTGGTTTGTACACTGGTTACTATGTATGATATTTCTTTGTGTACCAGGGTGATGAGTCCACCGCCCCCGCCGACAGCCCGGTCTTGTCTGATGGTGGTGAAATTATGAAATGTGGGTGTTTTTTGTG
>JAGKTK010000511.1:57740-80102 GCA_018397895.1 Paralithodes camtschaticus | reverse complement strand
AGCAAGAGTCTACCCACAGGGGGGCCAGGCAAATGAAACAGGAGTTCCAGTTACTCCTTATCACACACATGTATAACCTCCCATTACTACTACTACTGTTACAGATATGGACGTAAGGTTATAGTAGTGATAACAACAGTGGTATCTGCAGCCTGTGCCATCAGTATCGGACTAATGTTCTCCTTCACACACATCCTCATCCTCCGCTTCCTCCAGGGATCTATGAGTACTGCAACCTTCTATATGATGGGTACGGCAACATTTGTTTGTTTTCAATTTGTTTTTAGTTCTCTCCCTAAACCCTCTTCGAGCCTAACATTCCCCCACCCCCCTTTACGCTATATACACGTAGGCCTACCCATTACCTCTTTTCATGACAATTTTTACATTTTTCGGTAGAAAAATATATTGTCCACTTGCAGACCTTTGGTACTATAGGCCTAGTCTGTATTTTCAGCTGATGGTAAATTGAACCCCTTAGCATCTGATTTCTAGATTCTTGATAAAAGATATAGGAAAGCACTGGTTTGGGAACAGAGTTGTAGATGTGTGGAATAGATTCCCTAGTGCAGTGATTAGCTCGGGAACGGTAGAAAATTTCAAGCGCAAACTGGATAGTCATATGAATTAATAATATGGGTTGGGTGTGAGTGGGATCTGCCTCGTGTGAACTGGTCGGCCTTATGCATAATCCCAATTTCTTATGTTTTAAAAGTATGATGTTGCTATGTCTGCATCATATTATTGCCAAGTTTTCATAATTAACAACATATTTCGCAACAAAAACTTGGTAGTAGCCGAGTAATCAGGACGGCGAGATAGCAATATACCCTCAGCTGGAAAAAAACAGACTAGAGCACATCAGTAGAGCTCTCCCGTGTGAGCATCATTCAATGGGGAATCAATAGAAAGGAATCTAAAGAAAGTTGTCAGAAAAAGCATTCAGGTGAATCCAATTTTGGCTCATTAAATCTAAACTAGTGTATACATAATTTAGATAGATAGATTAGTTTTAAATTTTAAGACGTCCACTTCATTAGTTTGGCTCTTTTAAGACCTTTCACCCTAATTCAATCTATATATCTACTCAGGCACATTCCCCATTTTATATCAATTTATATAATTTATTATATTTTTTTCTTAGCTGGGGGTGGCCGACTTGAGACAGAGCCTAAAAAATATATGACTATATACATTAATAGATCCCCCAAAATAACCAGTCCCCTTAACTCCCTAATGTTTATGTCCAGCGATGGAGGCGTGTGAGGTGAAGTGGAGGTCGGCAGTGGGTATCCTGATGGGCCTACCCCGAGCGGTGGGTATGATGGCGTGGGGCGGGGCAGCTTACTTCATCAGGGACTGGAGGTGGCTGCAAATGACTGTATCTCTGCCCTTCCTCTTCATCTTGCCCTTGCTATGGTCAGTCTCACATTGTGTAGGTGGTGTAATGGTTTACATGCTTATGTTTTGGGTGTGGTGTCCCGAGTTTTAATCCTGGGAGAACCATATGCTTTCATTAATTTGTTTAAGTACATTGGGGTTTGTAATGAAGGATTAATGTTAAGAACGCGGTGTTCCTTAATTTATTAACACTGTATTAAAATGGTAGTCTTAAAAATCTTATTAAGGGGAGGAATTTAGTTTTCATGGACCCCCGTCTTCCTCTTGTTTAGCCCCATTAGTTTTGAGATTACGGGAACCTCCACCTTCAGGGACAAAAGCTATATTACGTTTATCCCATTGGTATGAGGAATACCTTGTCCAATTATCATCACTCCATGTG
This sequence comes from Paralithodes camtschaticus, assembly GCA_018397895.1. NCBI lineage: Eukaryota > Metazoa > Arthropoda > Malacostraca > Decapoda > Lithodidae > Paralithodes > Paralithodes camtschaticus. Next base: position 78,319 of record JAGKTK010000511.1, on the reverse strand, counting down.
CGTGCGAGCACGGCGGCAAAATTAGTTCTTATAGAAATAAAAAATATATAATAAAGATATTAGTTTCCAAAAAAAAAATTTGGGGGGGGGGGTAATTTACAACAAATACTTAAAACTTGTTGATATTGAATAATAATAGGTTGAAAAATGTATACAGTATGTGGATGTAGTCGTGGGCCTAGTTTATGACTTTCTTTCCTTCACGACAGAAAATATTTTTGCAGTAACAATTTCCAAAGGTAGAAAGTTGTGTATATACATATAGGCCTAACTAGTGTGCAAGAGGGGGAGGAAATAGAACACTAATCAATGCAGCTGTAGTGTTAGAAGATTAAGAAAGTTATGCTGAAATACACTATGGCAATTTCAAATTCAGATCCTTGGAATTTTTTGCATAATCAAATAGTTACCCATACAATAAGTTGAAATTGACGTTTTCTCTATAATTGTGTAAAAGAAAATGGAGATATATCGACATACTGTACACAGTTTATTTAGGCCAAGCTATTACATTTTTATATATTTACACAAATAATAATAATATTTATTCAGTTAGCATTTTACAGAGTTGGTACCACATAATATGCTACAAATATGACATGTACCAGCCTTGCATAATTCCAACTAAGGATAAGGCCGTTAGGCGTATTTCCATTGGGGTCCTTGTGGGATTAGGTTAGCTGGGGAACAGGGGAGGATAAAAGAAATAGATACATTTGAGAAAGTATTTCTAGGGGGTTATTTAAAGATACCTTACATCCTATAGTATATATCAGTAATCCGTAATCAGTAATCATTTCAGTTTGTTTTGCCTATCTCTTATGCCGTATTTAGTAGTAGACATAAGCTTGGTGCTCCCTTCTCGTAGTTGTCCGGTTCAGGTGCTCCTTCAAGCTACGTCTGAAGGAATACAGTGTTCTCTGTTCACGGACTGACTGGGGTAGGTCGTTCCAGTCTTTGATGGCAGTGAAGAAGAATGTTTGCTTACCCTGTCCTTGGATTCTCGGAACCGTAAAATTAAACATCCTATTTCTCGTATTATGACCACTCCTCCCATTTCCTTTAACAAAATAACTCTTTAGATACTCTGGAGCTCTGTCATAGAATATCTTGAAGGCATTAGTGAGCCTGATTTGTTTGGCCCTGTCAGAGACATTGAGCATACCTAGTGACTGAAGTTGTTCCTGACCAACATGCGATCTGGGTCCTAGGTTCAGCATGAACCTAACCATTTTATTTTGAGTGACCTGAAGTTTGTGCTGTGCTGATTTAGATGATGCAGAGTACCAGGATGACCAAGTGTATTATTATGTTCCTTCCAACAACTAACCATACTCCTAAAATCGATTAATGAAATTTACAAACACATGTGGCAGTCCGTGGACTCGAACCCAGGATGCTCACACCGAAAATCAACACCTTATACATCGCACCACGAAGACAGTTAAAGGTTGGTGGACACTGCCTACGATTTATTATGCAACTTCGAATCCTGCATATCATTCTAAGTATGATAGATATGGGGTGGCCCCGTGGGGGGGTCCTGGAGAGGGTGAGGATGTCAGATGGTTGATTCTTGTGTAAATGTTCAATCGATGGCCTTTTTTTCTAGGTATTAAAAACGTATTCTATGGTGTATTTTATATATATAGAAGCAATAGAACTGTTAAAATGACCCAGGAAGTGTATATTAAACCAAATACAACACTTCGTGTAGCGCGCGCTATCGGAGTAAGTCCACGGATGTTTGTTTACATTTTAGGTTAGGTTAATGACCTAAGAGCAGCGGGGGTCTGGGGGTGGCAGCCCCTAGGTTAGGTTGGTAGGTTAGGTTAATGACCTTAGACCAGCGGGGGTCTGGGGGCAGCAGCCCCCAGGTTAGGTTATCTTAATGACCAGCTATGTATTTTTGGTTTAGCCTAGTCTGTGCTCAAAAATCATTTTTTTTTTTCCGTCTTGGATTACGAAAATATGTGAATTCATATGGTCTCCTAAATGACAAACAGGGATTTTTAAGCATTTCCCTTTTCTTGAGCTACATGCTGTATAAAGAAAAGAGGGTTTTCGGGGGTTGGTGGGGGTGGGAGGGGGAGGGGGAGAGAAGCACTGATTTTTTACCAATTCTTGAGCTTCATGGTTATTTTACTAAAATGTTGGAAGGATTTAGAGCAAATAAAACAAACTATATATATGTCCAAATCGAAGTATTTGGGGTCCCTGAAGGTGCAGGCTCCGTAATTAAGGACATTCGCCCCATTAGTTTGGCGATTTTAAGACCTTTCACCCCACAGTTTGTGTCAATATGAAGATCTTTCGTGCCATTTGGGTGTCGATATTTTTCTGGCAAGCGATAGCAAGCCTGGAATTTAGTAGGAATCTGCCTTCAGCTGGGACAACTACCGAAAATATTACAAATATAAGGTTGGGAAAGAGGTATCCTGACCATGATTCGAACCCACTCACTCCAGGTATGTAGGCTATGGGAGAGTTAATTTTGGAACCATAACCACTCCCATGAGCGGATATAAGGGAAGCAACCTTAGTTCTTATTTGAAGAACCAGGTTATAGTTTTGTGGAGGACTATGCCTTCATACACTTGACAAGTTTGTTTAGACTTCAACCATGACTATTTTACACATTCCCCCTGCAAACTCGGCTAAGTGATACAATTTAATCATTCTGGTACTATTGTGGAATCTCTCTGAATGTCGGACAGATCAAGATACCTCTCTCCCAGCCAGTCCGACGTTATCATTAGATATTTGTCTTTCATAGAGATTCCGTAAATATTTAATGCGCAGCTAACCCACAACTCTACATGTCACAAGTCAGAGCTATTAGTCCTTAAGGGGAGATGGGTCGTTTTTCTGGTCCCCTTTCTCCCTCGTGTTAATCCCCATTTGTTTTGAGATTATAAGACGTTCGGCCCATTAGTTTGGCAATTTTAACACCTTTCGCCCCATTTTGTTGTCAATTTTAAGCCCTTTCGTGCCATGGTGTAAAAATTTTTTCCTGGCGAGCAATAGCGAGCCTGATATTTTAAGAGGAATCGGCCTTCGGCCGGGACATTTTTCTATCAAAAAAATTACAAATTTAACTTGAAGGGGGGTCTAGGGTGTGTTTTTCTAAGTTTGCTTGAGGTCTAGCGAAGAAACTAAGAAATAAAGGAATAATTGAATTAATAGACCAAAAAAATGGCCAATCTCCCCTTAACTGATCTTATAGCTACCCCAGAATCCTACCTATCACAAGTCAGAGGTGTAATGCATTATGGGCCGGTCACACTGGCATCCCGACCCTTCCAGACTTTACAATGACCGTCTGGTGCCCAGTCCTGCAAGTGTGAAACCTCAATTTGGCACCACACTATTTTTGCCGACTGCAACTACTTTACATGACTTTTTACTATTTAACCAACTCGCCTAACCAACTTTGTCACGACCCAAAAGTCAGTCAAGGATGGCTATAAGGACGTGTTAACATAGCCAATTGTGTGTGAACGAGGCTTTACTCTGTCATCTGATTTTGTTTACATTATCTTAATTTATTATACAGTATATACTGTATATATATATATATATATGTATATATATATGTAGAGGTATATACCGGTATATTTATTGCGTTGATCTCTTGTATACATCATACTTTTTCAGGATTTAAGTATTGCAATGCATTTCCTATAGTTTATGCAATGCCTTATGATCTTGTTATGGCGCCATGTGCTAAATCAACGCATTAACCGATGAACCTATCCTTAGCCTGATGGACGAGTCACCAAGATGGCTGATTATGCGGGGTCACCACCAGGCGGCGCTCAAGATCCTGACCAGGGCGGCCAGGTTAAACAAGGTCACAATGCCAGACCAAGACAAGCTACTGACACTCATGACGGACATACAGAAGGAGGTCAGGTCAACAAACTCATATAGCGTACAATTATAATGAAAAACTTGCAAAATAAACAAACCAAAACTTGGGCGAACACAGTAAAAAGACAAAACAACTTATCAAAATTGCCATGTGAAAATTATTATAGTTCTTATTATAGCCTTGACCCCTTGAGGCCTACAATGAGTTTTGACAGTTTAATCTGGCTAATAGTAGAGGCTTTTATTCAGATTAAGAAGGGCATATGGAAGTCAGCAGGTTGTTGTTGTTGTTCCCTAAGCTGCCTGGCCGAACAGCCCCGAGTCCCTAAGGAAGGCCATGGCCACGGTCGGGATTTCCCACAGAGCTCTCAAGGAGTGTAGATTGTGTTGTTGGCATAAGTGGTTGTGTGAAATACAGTCTTCTATGATGTGTTTAATAGTATGGGGTGCTGTGTTACAACCTGGGCAGGAGTCGACGACGGATTCATCCAGTCTCTTCTGATAGCTCAGAAGGGAGGATTCAGAAGGATGGATTTCGGGAGGTCGTGCCTGCAGCTGCGTGCTGTTTATGAGTGAGTTGATGGAACGGCGAGAGATATGAGTATGGATGTGCTTGTGGAAGCTGGTTTGGGGTGGGCAGGGAGGGAGAGAAGATAGTATTTGTGTTTGATAGCGTGTGCTGGGTGTTGTTTTAATATTTCTTGGTGTCTGTGGATGTGTTGCCATGTAGCGTAGTGGGTGGTGTTGCTTCGTGGAGGCTGCTGCCAGGAATTGAGTGCCTCTCATGTCCAGATGGTCTTTGACTTTTAGGACTTTGGTTTCTTGATGTAGGTGATCTGTAGGTGAAGTAGCTGTGCAGCCTGTGATGATTTTTAGGGCTAATAATAATAATAATAATAATAATAATAATAGTTCTTAAAGCTAGCGCATGCTAAGCTAGCTAAGGATAGCTCAATAAGGCCGATTAGGCGTATTTCCATTGGGGTCCTGTACTACTACCCCATCCCTTTGCTCATGAGGGATGGTAACGACTCGGTGCTTGTGAAAAATCTTTAATGCGCCGAGCGTGGGCGCGAACCCAGGCCTTCTGGGTGGAAGTCCGAGACGCTAGTCACTACACCAAGCGAGCCGCTTAATTTTGAATAGTCTGTAAGGTCTTATGATGTGTTTCAGCTAGGTTAGAAGCCCAGGCTGGGCTTGCGTATTCCATCACTGATTTTATGTATTGTTTGTAAACTGTGGTGGTGGTTTCTTTGTTGTGTCCAAATTTGGTGTGGGCAAGTGACCTGAGGGCGTTAAGTCTGGGTGTCAGTTTCTTTTTAATGTCAGAAGGTTAATTGAGATAGCCTTTTATCCTTTTAATTCCCAGAGATCCTACCTAAGCTTAATAATATAGTCTAATGAGAGCCAAAATAAACTGCAAAAACATGTCATAATCCTCAAGGGGTAAATTGCTTGTGAAGTATAGTAAAAATCAATAGCCTGCCAAAGCCCTTGATGATAATTTGTGCAAAGTCAATCCAACATATCGATGACGTTTTATAAAATATACTAGTCACAGGCTGTTAGGAAAACATAATTACTGTCAAGGCATGTAATAGTAAGGACAGTTAGGCCGGTGTCACACGAACTATTTTTCTGTCAATTTTTAAGGGCATTTGTAGTCTGGCCGTACACAAGCCCCGTCTCAAGTCGGCCATCCCCCCCCCCTCCCCCCTACACACGACGAAAGGGGAAAACTGGGGTAAGTACCAGAGTATATACATACATACATATTTAGACGATATAATGCAACTTAGGAAGGATCTGTGGTAGTTAAAAGGGTTGCTTCAGATAGTTTGAAGACTTATTATTGCTAGAGGTCCTTCTTAAGCTGAATAAAATTGTCTAATAGTTGCCAGACTATGATGAAGAGGATGTCCCTGGTACTGATCGGGTTAATTTGGTCATCATTTAGGTATTTAAAGTATCTATCGTAACTGTCTTAATGTTCTTCTACTACATAGGCACTCCTATAGATTTACATACATACATACATACATAACATTTTAAGACTGAGTGTTCCACACATACGTGCAGTTTCAGTCTCTTGTCCTAATGGCGGCGTTCCAGGCAACCCTGTTAAGGGCTGCTTCACTTGTCAAGTTCTTGGATTTGAGATCGGCACGAATAGTCCGATCCCAGGTCTTCCTCGGTCCACCCCTTGGTGCAGCTCCCTCCACAATCACACCTGCATTTTTTCACCCAATTTTTTTCATCCATTCTCTCCACATGTCCATACCATCCCAGTCTACTTGTACGCATCACCTCGCTAATACTCTTTATACCTAAACGTCTCCTCAGCTCAACATTTGTTATTCTATCCTGTAGCCTGGCCCCACACATCCATCTCACCATTCTCATCTCATTACGTTCCATTCTGCTGACATCTTCTACTTTAATGGCCCATGTTTCTGAGGCATACGTCATTGCACTTCTAACACATGAGGCCTACACCTTTCCCTTCAAGGGGAGAGGCATTCTTTTCATGGTCAGGATTGGCAGCAGTTCTCTGAACTTCCCCCAGCCACATCTAATTCTAGCAACAGTGGCAGCCTCTGCCCCACCACCGGCAGAGATGGTATCTCCTAGGTAACAAAACTTGTTCACCAGCTCCAATGACTCATTTCCAAAATTCACAGCCACAGGATCATCACTTAACACAAGCTCGCCTTTGCACACTATGCACTCAAATTTCTCTATTTCTGACTTATCCTTCGGCAGGGGGTCCCTTTATTCTACTACAGCGCTTACTCCCATGGTGTACCCAACATCGACAAATGCTACATTGAATTGAGTTAACACCCACACCCTTTCCACACACTGCACATGGGTATGCACCGCTCTTTTCCACATTGCTTCGTCTCAATCTACAATGCATAACCTTGGTTTTGTTAATATTGACTCTTAAACCCTTGCTCGCCATGCCCTCTCTCCATTCTCTGAATTTGGCCTCAGCATCTTGCATACTGTCAGCTATTAGGACTAAATCGTCTGCATAAAACAGTTCTAACGGGAGTCCGCCTCTAAAAACTCTAGACAGTGCCTCCAAGACCATAATAAAGACCATTAAATTTGTTTTGCTTCCCGCCCAGAGTTGTAGCAGTGCCGCTGCCACTCCGACCGAGACCACCACCCTCCAACAGAAAGCCAAGCGCGACATATACGGTGCTATACCCCTGGCTAACCTCGTAAAGTACTTGTTTTTTATTATATAGTATTAATATTTTTTTTTAGTATATAGAAGTCTTGATATACATTTAACTTATAGGTGGTCCATAAATAACACCAATAACAATGGCCTTATTACCCTCACCAACGGGGTTGTTTGGCTAGGTAGCTTAGGGAACGACAACAACTATTCCCCCGCCAAAGGCGGCTTTCTAGGGCCTTTCCTAGCTGATGCTGAGAGGATTGGGTTCTAGTCATGTGGTGATGGGCTGGTCTATCAGAGTGAGAACTGAGCGATCTCTGCCAACCCATAGCTTACTCTGACTGTTCCTTTTACTTATATATTTTCTAGATCTCAAGTGACGGCGTCTCCTCCGTGGATTGACCTCCCAATCTACCAAGATTGGAAGCCAAAGCATCACATTTTTTCCTTTGCCCCTCAACTTTCTCTTCATAATTGCTGAGGGGCACAGGGCCCTGGGTGGAGCTTTGGTTTCCCGGGCGTTTCCGCACCCTCCTCAGATCCCCGCCATGGAGTGGCTTCGATCACCCAGGCTTTATTGTGGTCGGCAGGGAGGGTTCTGTAGGGGCGCTTGGTTATGGCCTTGGCCTTGCTCGGGGCCTTGGGGCTGTTCGGCCAGGCAGCTTGGGGAACGACAACAACAACCCTCAGCAATATCTACCCAAACATTTTCATTGATGCTATTTGTATAATGTCCGATTTAAGGCAGCATTTTAATAAGCCCCTGACAAAAACTGCTACTACACATCCAATTCTACCTGTTCTATTAAATTTAAACATAATTCTTTAACTGTCTTGATAGCGTAATGCATAAATGCGCATAATTTTATTGTGATTATCCTAGGTTCGAGTCCTGGAGGTGCCACATATATTTGTTGATTTCATTGAGTTTACAATTAAAGTTGCTAAAAAATAATTGGAGTCTGTATTCATCCATGTTTCTGTAACTGTAATTATGTCTATTTCTCCTTACTAACATTTGATTTAAACTGGTCCATTTTTCTGCATTAGCTTCTACAATATGTATAATATACATTCAATTTATTTCTTCTATTGGTATCTGATTGACTTGTGTTTTATTGTACTTCGGTATACATTGTACAACTACTATTATGACTAACTTACAGTATATTGCTGCATTATCAACTACTAGCAGGGGTACCCGGCATTGCCCAGGTACTACCACCACTACTACTACTACCATAATCATCATCATCAATCACTACTACCACAATCATCACAATACTACTACTGTACTACCATAATCACCGGCCTCGACCTCCCTGTGCCTCATTAAACGGCGACCTCGATTTCGGCCGCTAAATGACCTCCGATTTTGGATCTGACCTCATCCGTATCCCCATTTTGGGGGGCTGCGAAGAACTTTCGTTCCATACACCTTTTCCATCGGAGGCCTCCTTCTGCCCCAAACGGCAATTTCAATTTCGGCCTCGAAACGACCTCCGATCGTGGCCTCACCCCCTCTATGACCTGACCCAGGTCAATTGACACCCACATGCAAAGTTTCAGCTCCCCAGGTCCAAAACTGTGGCCGCCTATTAAGAACACACACACACACACGCAGACAGACAATCGAAAATATTATATAGATTATTTCACTGTTATTATTATCACGTACATTCCTTTCCTTTCTTTTGATGGGATTTTGCCCTTTTAAAACCCTACCTCTACTACTCTATCAACTAGGCCACCTTTCCTAGAACTCCCACCCTTTTCCAGATTTAAATGTCATAGAGATCGACTGTATTTGACTACCGTAACGGTTTAATGCATAGAGATGATGTGATTGAACGGTCTTGCACACTTTTAACAATATTTTGACAAAGGGATAAACTCATGCATTCGCCTTCACATAACCAAAATCCTTTGTAAGCAATTACATCCTGTCACCAAATCACAGTGCATGTACCAAGTTCATTAGTCCTTAATTATACAATCACACACTAAAATCAAGTCCTATCTAAGTAATATAAAATTTGGTTATCTCTCTAATAATAAAAAAAAAAGGAAGAGCCATTAACACGTTTGGCTTATGTGGCATAGCTTGTGTGTACTTGTATATAAATCATTCTCTGAAAATTATCTTGAACCCTTCAAGACAATGGCAACGTACAATGATAGTTTTGATTGACGTTGATGATTTTCCTGAAAATATATATATATTTTTTTAGTTATCAAAGGAATAAGTGTATTTCCATTTTATCTGACTCCCACTAATCATTCCTAAGCTGAATAAAATTGGCTAAGGATAGCCAGAATTAAAGGTTGAAAAGCTTCATCATTATAGAAGGTCCAGGTTGAACTTTTGCCAACTGTACCTTTTTAGACATCTCCACTAGACTAAATTATGAAGACGCATATAATTTGGGATGGAGCTGAGAGGTAAAGTGGTGTTGGGTGGGAAGAGGGGCATCAGCTGGAGCATGGAGGCAATTCATTGATGACCAACCCCTCTTCAGAACACAACTGTGTTTAGTGTGGTGCTGGCCACAGCCCCTGTGAGGGTCAAGAAAGTGGCAAAAAATGTTGGAAGTGCCATCCAGATGAGGGATTGCTCTGGGTCTGCTCCTTCAGTGCTTATGGTCTTACACTTCATAGTGGAAATGGCACTGTGGAGTGGGCAGTGGAGACATGTCTAGGCAAAAGAGCTGGGAATGTATGTCAAGGTCATTCCTTTTGAGGAGCTTGCTGAGGAAGCAAGTTTTATGTAGGTATCTCATCCTAGTAGTACAAGACTTAATCTTTCACTCGCCAGTAGGCTACAATAAAAAACCAATGTTCTCAAAGTTAAATACAAATTATGGCTAATTGAAAGCTTGAACACCTAACTATGTTTAACCCTACTGCCCGCTCCCACTCTATTAATAGGAATTATTTCGGCGTTATATTTACAGGAGATGTGAAGAAACATTGGCTTATGATTGTATATCTATTGCAGAACCCCACACATGCGCCTGGTGACGGTGATGCTGTTCATCACCTTCTTCACCAAGTCCTTTGTGTACATGGGCCTGAGTCTGGGTGGCAGTGTGTTTAATGTGGACCCGTTCCTGTACGTGGTGTTGGGTGGGCTGTTTGAGGTGCCCGCATATACCCTCACCATCCCCCTCATCAACCGCTGGGGCAGGAGAATGCCAAGCATCATTGGATTCTTCGTATCAGGCGTCGTTATTCTCTTCCTTACCGCCATTCCTCGAGGTAAAAACATGAATTGTTATTTACCTTGTTAGCTTCAACTTTCTTCTTCACGATACACCCCATGATTACAGCCATAGATCACTGTTTTTTTTACATTCGTCTACAAATATAGTATCCTATGTCTTTAATCTCTCTCTGTGCGTGATGTTGGGTGGGCTGCTGGAGGTGCCCGGATACACTTTGACCGCTCCAGTTATCAACCGCTGCCGCAGGATGGTCTAGTATCATCGGGATCTTCGTCAAGGGTGTCGTTATTTTTTCTCTGGCAGTCATTCCACGAGGTTAGAAAATTAATCGTTATCTACCTTCTTCACTTCAATTTTGTTTCTTACTATCAAGCCACAGGACAAATTTGTACATTCACGCAAAAAATGTGTCCTTATGCTTCATGCGTAAGTTACGGACCTCTGCAGTTATCTTTGATGCATTTTCTAATGCCGTGCCCTCCCTTTATTAACATAGCTAGGGTAAGCCCTTGTTACAGGGACTTAACTGGACATTTGCCACAAATCGTTTTAGACCAAGCTGTCCAAACTCTTGACATCTACCAATGGCACGGCCTGGGATCGAACTGCCGACCCTTCAATCAGCAGCCAGACACGCTACCGACCATGCCACGGCCTGTGGCATGATATTTTTTTAACCGAGGGCTCTGAAGAAAAAGGAGAGAAGAAAGCTGGATGTGATGGAGATGAGCTGCTTGAGGAGTATGTGTGGAGTTACTCGTAGAGACGGATTGAGGAATGAAGAGATACGTAGGAGAGTGGGGCAGCAGGAACATTTGTCAGCCAGAGTGGACAGAAGGGTGCTGAGCTGGTATGGTCATGTTGAACGAATGGGAGATGAAAGGCTTACAAAGAGACTATATGAGTCAGATACAATGGGAGATAGAAGGGCAGGAAGGCCCCCATTGAGATGGAGAGAATGTGTAAGACAAGCTTTGAATGACTATAGATCAGGCAAAGGAAGTGGTAATAAACAGGAATGAATGGAGAATGCTTGTGAATAGTTGAGTGAACACGTGGTCATTTGGGGGAAGGGGTCGGGCACAAGTTGGACTAGATAATAGTCCATCAGGCGCCTGGCCCGGGAAGATGATTAATATGAAGGGTGCGCCTGGAAGTGTGGTGGGCGGGCTTGTGGCTTTGGCTCCGCTACATGTCTGCCTGCCGAGATCGGAGCCTCTCCAGGTGGTCGGGGAGTGCTGGAGTGACCTTAGTGACCCTGGTCTCTGGGTATTCTCCTGGGTGACCTATATGTGTGTGAATTTTGTGTTTAGTCTGTTTGTTCGCTGTTTTGTGTTTTCCTGTTCTAGCTCTGCCTTGAGTCGGCCACCCCCAAGAAAATACCAAAACAAAAAATAATAATAATAATAATAAATTAGAGGAAAATATAATAAACAAAATAGGAAAAGTGGGGATTGGGCCTGAGCATATAGATAGATAGATATAGATAGATAGATAGAGTACTCGTGGCTATCACTAGATGATTTTTATTTAGTATTCAGCTTGGAGAAGATCTGTGAGCATTATCTTCTAATAGAATAAGTTACAGAAAGAGTTGTTAACGGCCTTATACTGTTTTGTTTACGGATACTTTTATTGCAGAGTTGTCGTGGTTGGTGCTGATGCTGGTACTGGTGGGTAAGGTGATGGTGACAGGGGTGTTTATTGTCCAGACGGTGTACCAGGCAGAGCTACAGCCTACGGAAGTTAGGCTGCAGGGGAGGGCGGTGCTCAGGATAGCAACCAAGGGCGCTGGTGCACTAGTGCCGTATGTCACCAATAATCTGGTGAGTAGACAATATAGCTATCTTTATTATTCCATGTCACCTAAACCTCCGACCTCGTTATACTGTAGAGCTAAAACAAACTTAGTAACCCACCTAACTATAACCTAATCTTAACATTTCCTAAGCCAACCATATTCTAAACCAAATCTAACTGCAGGAACTGAGCCTTTCCTAACCTAACCTAAAGTTCTAAACTAAACCTAAGAAGCCCACGGAGGGGAAGGCTGTTGTGCCATATATTACGGATTTACTGGTGAGAGATTAGTTAGCCAGAGGAAATATTTGTGTTGACTTTAGGCATATCAGCAAAGCTAGCATGGAGTCCTGATGCACGCCCATCTATCATCTACTGATAGCAAAGTAAAATATAGAATTGGAGATTTAATATATTTGCGCAGTGGAATGATCCATCTATCATCTACTGATAGCAAAATAAAATATAGAATTGGAGAATTAATATATTTGCGCAGTGGAATGATAATATAAATTTAAATGAACTGAAAAGTAACTGGGTGGTTGGGCTAACGCGACCTGCCCAGCGAACAGGTACAAGCTAAATGATCGAGTGAGTTGCCTCGGCATATGGAAGCGATTCATTCGCATTCACCCCCTCTCGTGAAATATGGCGTCTGGAAATAGATGGATAAATAGAAAAGTAACTTGATTTGGCTTTGCCTTTCTTATATGTTGCACAGGTTCAGTGTTGCTTTGTAAAGAAAATTTAAAGATAAATACAAATTGAATACAAAATACCTGAAAAATAACGTTGAATTTGATAGCCTATGTTTTGTAAACAGGGTCCACTATTGGTGTGGAGAATTGTTAAATTAGAGGAGCCCTAAGAATGAACTTAATATTAGCTTTGACTTTGATATATTTATACAGAATCCCGTATTGCCGTGGATGTTATAATAATTATTATTATTATTATTATTATTATTGAAGGAATAATCCCGTCAGCCAATCAGGAGACGAGATTCGCTCAGGTATGCCAACCAGATTTACCCTTTACTATTCGTCCTTGGACACCCTGGCACTCCCACGCTATCGACCAATCACCAGCCTCCTTTGACGCATCACAACACCTGCCTCGTATCTTCTCACATATGCTCCCGTCAGCCACTAAAGAACGTCACTAATAAGTTCCCAGGAAAATATTATGGGGATGAAACCAGGCAGGTGAAGGATCCTAGGATTCAAAGCGAGTGGGCTGAGATAGCCCGGCCCAAGCGCGTGACTCAGCCAATCACAGGGCCGCGTTGCACGGGGGAGGGGTATAAAGGGAGGTGGGTGGGGCCACAGGAGACAGACATCTGCGGGCACCAGCCCAGAACACATTGGCACTCTCTTAGCAGACACACCCCGTTGCTCACCTTGGCACCTATGGTGAGATAAATAAGCCTGTTCCTGACTTCCAACAATAAAATCTATGTGTCCTCCTAGGACAATCAAAGAGAAAATGATTAGACAATTGATGAAATAAAGAGATGATGTGTTGAGAGATTTACGTACATACATACATAGATTTGCAAAAGATCCATGAATGGAGCATCAAATGGAATATGGAGTTCAATGCAGGGAAATGTAAGACTCTAGAAATGGGTAAAAGCAAGTACAGACCTAGAAAAGATTATAAACTAGGAAACGAAGTGATTCCCAAAGCAGAAAAAGAAAAAGACTTGGGGATAGAATTTAAGGATAACATGTCTCCAGAAAGCCACGTAAATAAGATAGTGAGAGAATCACTAGCACTATTGGCAAATATCAGGATGTCTTTCAATTATCTTAATGAAAACACCATGAAACAAATAATAACGGCAATAATAAGACCCAGGATGGAATATGCATCTGTAGTGTGGTCCCCTCACATGAAGAAGCATATCCACAAAATTGAGGGTACAGAGAGCAGCTACGAGGATGATCCCAGGTTTGGAAAATTTGGAGTACCAAGAGAGGCTCGAGAGATTGAATCTACCTACACTGGAACAGAGAAGGAAACGAGGACAGCAAATTCAGATATACAAATGTGTTAGAGGTATTGACAAAATCGACCAAGAAAACTTCATAGAGAGGGATGGAGGTGAGAGAACAAGAGGTCACAGCTACAAACTAAAAGTGCTTAATAGTAAATCTGATCTGAAAAGTAAAAGATTTCCTACCAACTCGATTAGTGGGTGGAACAAATTGCCAGCCGAAGTAGTGTCTGCACCATCAGTGCATAGTTTCAAAGCACGGTATGACAAACATATCTTAGGAGGCGGGAATTAACGAGCATGCTCACTCCCGCAAATACAACTAGTGTAGGTACAACTAGTGTAAGTACATACATACATACATAACATTTTAAGACTGAGTGCCCCCCTGGTACTACTCTCCTTGGCGCGGTGGGGGGGCTTCGGGGCCAGCGACTGGGGCTTGATGGGAGAGGATTAGGATTATTTTCCCTCCCTCTCCCCCCCCGAGCTTTCGTCATCAGCTTGACTAATTTTGAGTAGTTATTCTTTCCTTATTCTACGTTTTTCCCCTTCTATTCTCATTCTGTCCCATTCGCCTGTCCTAGGGCAGCCTATATCTCATGTCTCCCTGGCCTGGCTAGGTAGTTGACTCCTGACCCGTTTTGTCTCTTCAGTTGCTGATGTGGCCGAACTGACTTGATTCCCTTCAGTAATGCATTTTTTGCATCTCGCTGTGAATTTTGTTTCTTCTACCCTAGTCCTGATCTTTCATTCTTCGCCCTTGATCACTTCTTGGTTGGTGTTGCGGTGTAGCAGTTCTTGCCTCATCATTCGGCCCTGCCCTATAAGAGCTCTGATGTGAAGCTCATGTGGTCCGGCTGAACTGGTGAAATGGCGAGAAATGTATGAGTGTCTTCACCTGCCTCGATTTGTTCCCCTCCTGCCCTTCCCTATCTATCTTGACTTGTTTAGTTATACAGTATATCTTGATCTAATCCTTCGGGCCAGCCCTATGAGAGTTCTTTTGTGGAGCTCGGTGGTCTGGTTAAACTAATATTAAGAAAAAATAAATAAAAAAAAATAAAACCGAGTTCTCCACACATACGTGTAGTTTCAGTAACTTGTCCTAATGGCGGCATTCCAGGCAACCCTGTAAAGTTTTTGGATTAGAGATCGGCGCGTATAGCCCGATCCCAGGTCTTCCTTGGTCCACCCCTTAGTGCTGCTCCCTCCACAATCATAGACCTGCATCTTTTCACCCAATTTTGTTCATCCTTCTCTCTACATGCCCATACCATCCCAGTCTACTTGTACGCATCTCCTCACTAATACTCTTTATACCTAAGCGTCTCCTCCGCTCATCATTTGTTATTCTATCCTGCAGTTTGGCCCCACACATCCATCTCGCCATTCTCATCTCGTTACGTTCCATTCTGTTGACATCCTCTACTTTAACGGCCCATGTTTCTGAGGCATACTTCATTGCACTTCTAGCATAATAACTCGAACTTACAAACTGTCAAATTATTCTTACCCTAGTAGAACAGTAATTTTAGTTTAAGGGTCTTCTGGATGACTTAGATGTGTGTGAATTTGAATTTTGTTTTTGTGTTTTTGAAAAAGAAGTGATTGGGCCTGAGTATACTGTATACATACATACATACTACAATTATTATTATTATTATTTTACTATTGTTTGCAGGGTCCTGTTTTTCCGTGGTTGCCATCAGTGTTGTTCGGTGTATTGTCCTTGGTGGGGGGCCTGGCGCTCCTGCCGCTGCCGGAGACCAAGGACGCCCACCTCCCGGACACCCTCGCCGACCTAGAGACATTTTTCAACAATAAATAAATAATGTTACTTCATGGGCCAGATACAGATTTTTTTATGAATGTGTACGGACAAAATCAATAGCTCCACGACAATCTTACTCATTAAGGGCGGGGAGGCTTATTCTAATATATATACCATAATTATATATAATTATAGTTTGCTCCCTAGACCTTTATCAAGCGTAAACCAAAAAATATATACAGTCGACCCTCGATTTAACGGACCCCGATACAACAGATTTCGGATTTAACGGACTCTGTCCGTTAGTAGAAAATATGTCCGGTAGGTGGCGGGCGCGGCGCCACAACATCCCGCCAAATCATTGTTTACATCAGTTCCCGCCTAGCCACGAGTCCGCTCCGGTTTGCTCCGGTCTGCCCAGTGTTAATACATTCCATATCTTGCATTTAGCTACTTAAAATGCCTCCGAATGTGGTTAAACGTAATCGTGTTAACTTAAGTGAAGCTCAGAAACTAGAGTTTCTGCGAAAGTTGGATAATGGCAAGTCAGTGGCCTATATATGCCAAGAATATGGTATCAAGAAACAGACTGTGTCCGATATAAAGAAGAAAAAAGCCGAGCTAAAATCTTATGCCTCCACGTATTGTGTCGACGCCTCGGCCAGCTCTAGTGGCAAGGGCGTCCCCAGAAAGCATATGAAAATGGGCAAAGACCATCGACTCGATACAGCAGTGATGAAGTGGTATGTACAACAGAAGTCGAGTGGGAATCTTGTCCGGGGGGTTGAAATTTTAATGGCAGCAACAAAGTTGGCCGAACATTTGGGCATTGTTGACTTTAAGGGCAGTGATGGGTGGTTGTGGCGCTTCCGCAATCGTCATGGGCTTTTCAATGTGAAAGCACACAGTGAGGCTGGGAGTGCTGATAATGCTAGTGTCGAGCCCTTCCGTCTTAAGCTGAACAAACTAATAGAAGACGAAGGGCTAGCCCTGTCACAAGTGTACAATGCGGATGAGACGGGATTTTATTGGCGTTCCTTGCCTAAAAATACACAGGCAAGGAAATCCGAGGAGACGGCTAAGGGCAAGAAATTGTCCAAAGAACGTCTTTCAGCATTGTGCGGTGCCAATGCCACTGGAACCCACAGGCTTAAGTTGGCCATTGTTGGCAAAGCGAAGAAACCTCGCACCCTCAAGGACCTGGACATGGAGCGAGACTTGCCAGTGCATTATTATAATTCAAAAAATACCTGGTTCACAGCAGCCATATTTTTGCACTAGTTCCACCATTGTTTTATTCCGGCAGTGCGAAAGTTCCAGAGGGAGGTCCTGAAGATTCCTGCCAGTGAAATTAAGGCGGTACTACTTCTCGACAACGCCCCAGCCCACCCTAGTGAGGACCAGTTGATCAGCGATGATGGCCGTATACGAGTCATGTATTTCCCACCAAACACCACTTCACTAGTCCAGCCCATGGACCAAGGCATCATTGCCGCTGTGAAAAGGCGCTATACAAGGCGCTACCTTGATGAGGTGCTGGTTGTGCTCGAGGACGAGACCGACATCATCGAAGACACCCGAGGAGCTCGCACCCTAGCCAACGTAAAGAAGTATCACATCAAATCAGCGCTGTTCAACCTGGCAGATTCTTGGAGTGACATGAAGATTTCCACCCTAAGTAACTGCTGGAAGAAACTCTTCATTGACGAAGATAACCCGGAGTTTACTGGGTTCGAGTCGTTCGAGGCCAGGGACTTCCACAGGTTGCTGCGGGATGCTGGAGAAAATGCTGTGACAGAGGATGATGTTCGAGAGTGGTTGGACGAGAGTGAAGATGATCCCGGGTATGAGGTCCTCTCTACCCAACAAATAGCTAGCCAGGTAACTGAGGGGGAGACAGTGGACTCTAGCGACGAAGAGGATGAGATACCGAGGCGCAAAACCAAGCTCTCCACCCTACGCACGTACAGTGATGCTCTAATTGATTACAGTGAATACAGCGACCAACTGGAGGCCCGTGGATACTATGGGACCCTGCGCATGTTCCGAGAGTTAATCATACGTGACCAGCATCAAGGAGGGAGGCAGGGGAAAATCAGCAGCTTCTTTGCCCCCTCGACGTCCTGCACAGTCAACCCCTACTACAGAGCCCCAGCCTGGCCCTAGTGGTCACTCAGAGCCCCAGCCTGGCCCTAGCGGTTACAAGCCCAAGCCTGGCTCTAGAGTTGATGACCCCTTGTCCATGTCTGAGGCGGCCAGCTCGGACTCGGACTCTGAGTAACCACTCAGAGTCTTCTGATGTACATATCCTGTAAATACATAATAGATTAAGGTAAGAAAATCACTTTGTTTTTGTATTTTTGTCTTTTTTTGTACCTGTACCTGTGTTTTTATGATTTCTATTGGTTTATCTGGGTAATGAAAGATTTTTTTTTATCAAAAACAACATTTATTTGTATGTGTAATATGTAAGGAAAGACTTAAAAACTCCCAGAAAGTTAAAAATCTTGATTTTCGAGAGCCATTTTCCAGTTACGGACTTTTTCCAGCAACGGACACCGTCTCCCCCCTATTAGTCCGTTAAATCGAGGGTCGACTGTATATTAATAATAATAATAGAATTACATAAATTTTTACATTTTTCGGTAGAAAAATGTTTCTGCCAAAAACCGATTCCTACTAGATCATAGGCTGGCTATTATTCGCCAGGAAAGAATCAACATCTATATGGCACGGAACGTTAAACATAATATTGACAAAAAAATGGGGCTAAAGGTCTTAAATGTAGGTTATTTGTAGGGTGGCAAATGGTAGGGGTTATGTGTTCATGCTATATTACAGGTACCTACCCGATAGCACTATCGTTAGTGAGTGCTGTATGTATTTTGTACTACTGTATTGTTAATATCTTGTCAAATTGCAAATTTGTTTTTAGCTTTATTCATGCAGAATTTAGTAGAATTTACCAGAACATCCTGAACTTCCCAAATTGACTAATACCTTGAACAAGAGTGCGTTGTTATATGTGCGATTAATTTGCTTGGGAAACAGATTCACTTGCTCATGGAGTGATGTACACCCTATGTGGGGGTTTTATGTTGTATTATTTCAAATTTATATTTTACTAAAGCGTTATTTCCACAGCGATTTTGCTAAGTTCTTTTGTATTTATATTATGTCGTCCTTATTTTTGTTTTGCAAGTTTTACATTATAATCTCTTGTTCATTGCATTTGGAACCCGTCTGCAGAAATAATTTATAAACTGAATTCTTGTAAATTATTTGTTGCATTAGGTATACAGTATACATAAATAATAGATATAGGAAGTATTGAAAGTTTACTATTAACAAGAAATAGTTAGGAAGTACGGTCGCGCTAATAAGTCATGTCCCAGCTGTCATTACGTTTGGCTCGCTCTGTGCTGTATTAATGTCTGTCAGGTGTTGAATAGGGGTGGGTAAGTGTAGGAACATGTTTGTATATTTCACTCGATATGAAGAAATGAAGCTTAGATATTGCTGATACCAATTATTGATCAAAACATACTTGGTGCCGAGACATCACTTATTAGCGCGACTGTACATATGTGAGGAAAATATGTAGGCTACATAATTATTATTGAAGAATGTACTCAAGATTGACTTATCAAATGGAAAGCCAGTGTAGGCGGGAAATATATAGCGGGTAGTTTCATCTCTCTCTCCTCATGTTATAAATTTCAAGCCATATAGTATACTGCAGGAATGGTATTAGAAAGGCTGACAATACGACCCACCAAAGCTCGTGCTGAAGAACGAACGTGGGAAAGTACAGTTGCGTTCGAAAATTGTGTCCTACCTCCATCAGTTCAACTGTGGATATTCTTTAGTAAATAATGAAAAATGATCCTTGATACATGTGAACATTGCTATTGACTGATCTTTACGATTGTGGTGTGCGTGACTCTGCTCTCTCGCTTCTCGGGTCGTACTTGTCAGGTAGATCCCAGAGTGTGATGGTAAATCAAATGGTCTCGGACTCGACACCCCTGCAGCATGGTGTTCCGCAGGGATCAGATTTAGGTCCTATCCTATTCATAATTTATATCAGCAGTTTGTCTCTTCTGCTTCGTGCACATAATGTCACCTTTCAATGTTATGCAGACGACACCCAGATTTATGTGAGAATCACAAATATAGTTGATATACGGAGTAAGATGGAATTGTTGATGTCTGATATCAAGAAATGGATGAGAGCGAGAAAACAAACTAAATGATGGTAAAACTGAAATTCTCATCATCCGAGGAAATAGAAGAGCTGATGATATAGTAGGTGCCCTCTCCATCAATGTGGGTGGATCCCAGCTGCGACTGGTCAACTCTGTTTGAAATCTGGGTGTATATATGAACTCCCGATAGTTAAAAGTTGTTACTTGCACATCAGAAATCTCTATTTGGTGAAGCCGTTTATAACCAGACGTTGCCTCCTGACGTTGGTTCACTCATTGGTCTTCTCTCATGTTGATTATTGCAATGCCCTGTTGGTGGGTCTTCCAAATTATATTTTAAAGAAAGTTCAGTCTGTTCTTAACAGGGCCGTAAGACTCTTTTTTGGCGTTCCACCTAGAACTCCTACTACATCTCTTCACATAGAACTGCACTGGCTGCCAGTAAGAGCAAGAATAGAATTTAAGTTGTGTTTGGTGACTTTTAAGGTTCTCAAATTTGGTGAGCCTA
>JAGKTK010000511.1:31243-47804 GCA_018397895.1 Paralithodes camtschaticus | reverse complement strand
CATTTGTTATTCAACATTGGATAATCAACATTTTTCTGGTAACATTTCTGGACTATTTTTCACTGGTATCGGAAACTAGACTGATGATTGATGAATTTACCGAACCGAAATATCTAAAATGTTTAAACCTTCTAAGCTGCCAGACCCGTGTTGAGGATAAATGTTGAGGGAAAAAGCGCTCGTGTGATACCGTTGTCCATTTTACCGACACTCTGCATCATTACCCGACAGGAACATTATTTATTAACAATCTCGGTATTAGAACGGCTTTGATCACTTAAGGGAACATGGGTCGTTTTTCGGGTCACTTTTCTCCCTCATGTTAAGCCTCATTAGTTTTCAGATGTTAAGATGTATGCCCCATTAGTGAAGACCTTTTGCCCCATTTCTTCGTCAATATTTAGACCTTTCGTGATATTTAGGTGTCAATTTTTTCCCTGGCTAACGTTAGTGAGCCTGTTATGTTGGAAGAACCGGCCTTTGGCCAGGAAATGTTTCTACCGAAAAATTTACAAATTAATCTAGAAGGGAGATCTAATGGATTTTTGTTTTAATTTGATGGAGGTCTAGGGAGGAAACTAGAAAAATAATGAATACTGTACATGCAAAAATCGACCAAAAAGTTAACCATCTCCCCTTAATTCAGGCTATCAGCAGATGATTTTATGCAGCTTAGTAAGTACTAATGACAGTCTAAGGTCTTACTGTGATAGTTTTGACCACTCTGAATTTTAGAGGTCCTTCTTAAGCTGAATAAAATCGCGTAATGTTAGTAAGAATACAATGGAGCCACTGTACCGAGAGGGTTAATACATAGTTTTCGAAGCACACATACGCACCACATATTAATTCGGAAGTCCAGTGCAGCATTCCTTTATTTAGCTACATATAAATTAAATACCTATCCATAAAGAAAAATATAAAGAAAAAACTATGGGAATACGGGTACATAAATACACATTTACTCCTTGTATTCAGGATTTAACACGAAAGCTATAATGTGGGAGGGGGAGGGGAGGGTACTTATATTTGCATCATGACCACATATTAGAAAACAAGAAGAAAATACTGTACACTAGAAAATTGGTGTATGCAATTTAAAACACATAGTTTGTTACAACTCTTTTGAACACATTCTAAAAGCTCTCAATAGTATATCAATCATTCATAACAAATATACAATAACCTTAATAAATCTATGAAAACAAACAATTGCAAGCTATTCTGTACATACACATCAACTACAGGTCTCCCCACTATTAGTATTATTAAAATAGGGATTCGCACCAAGCCTAAAAAGACTATGTGGCACCAAAAGAAACTTTGTGGAAAAAAAAAACATCGGAGTTGTTGTGGGGCTGGGCGCAATACGGAGTAGAGAATAAGAAGACTAGAAACACTAATTAAAGAAGCTGAAGGAGACGGGTATGGAGGAGAACCCGCATAAGATGTGGGAGGGAGAAAGTGGGGGACTCTCCAAGCATAACTCTCTCCCTCACTATCCGATGCCCAGATTTACGTTATTATTATAGGTTCTTAGGTGTTTGAATTTGGGTTTTGGCTGGTCCCAGAACGCATCCCCATTTACCCCATTCATTTTAGGGTTCGCTATACGATTTTTCTATTTAAGATCGGGTTTTCAGGAACGTAACCCAATCGTAGATCGAGGGAGACCTGTATGTGTACTATACTGGATCAGGGGTGTTTGGCCAGGCAGCTTACGGAATTATTACTACTACTGTACTGGGTTTGTTCCAATGCTATGTGTTGTTTATTGCACAGACAAATTTTAGAGTGTAGTTAAGAACTTAGTTGTTTTTGAACAACCAAAGGGATTCTACACATTATTGCCCCCTTCAAACAGTAACAATGGAACCCATAAGATTCAAATTCATACACATAAATTCATATCTTTGAAAGCCATAAAAAAGATGACCGATTAAAAACAAGATTTGCATTTTAAACCCCTTCAATATGATGGCGTCATTTTATATTTTAATATTGCTAACATTACACGATTATACTCAGCTTAGGAACGATCTCTGGGATCCATAGGGATAAAATACTATGAATATTAACCCACTGGGCGGGTGCCCAACCCCGAAA
Source organism: Paralithodes camtschaticus (assembly GCA_018397895.1). NCBI lineage: Eukaryota > Metazoa > Arthropoda > Malacostraca > Decapoda > Lithodidae > Paralithodes > Paralithodes camtschaticus. Next base: position 45,698 of record JAGKTK010000511.1, on the reverse strand, counting down.
GGGGTTGAAATAGGGGAGCTATCCCCCCCGCCAAAGGCGGCTTTCTAGGGCCTTTCCTAGCTGATGCTGAGAGGATTGGGGTCTAGTCATGTGGTGATGGGCTGGTCTATCAGAGTGAGAACTGAGCGATCTCTGCCATACCCATAGCTTAATCTGACTGTTCCTTTTACTTATATATTTTCTAAATCTCAAGTGACGGCATCTCTTCCGTGGATTGACCTCCCAATCTACCAAGATTGGAAGCCAAAGCGTCACATTTTTCCTTTGCCCCTCAACTTTCTCTTCATAATTACTGAGAGGCACAGGGCCCTGGGTGGGGCTTTGGTTTCCCGGGCGTTTCCGCACCCTCCTCAGCTCCCCGCCATGGAGTGGCTTCGGTCACCCAGGCTTTATTGTGGTAGGCAGGGAGGGTTCTGTGGGGGCGCTCGGTTATGGCCTTGGTCTTGCTCGGGGCCTTGGGGCGTTCGGCCAGGCAGCCTGGGGAACAGCAACAACAACAACCCACTGACTCCCACAGATCCTTCCTAAACTCAATAAACCATCTAATGATAGGCTAAATAAATAGAAGAAATTGGTCATAGTACTGAAGGGGTTAAAATTCTGTATAACATGATGATCTGAAACTTGTCACTGGAAACTGAGTGAAAAAATAGGTGCACAAGTCAACCATCTTAAATTATCTAAAACTGTTCCCAAGAAAATATATAAACTAAACAAATTGAAAAGTTATTTGAATGTTTACACAAATTATTGATCTACGGTGCAAAATGGAGTTAATACAAGTTAACCCTTTCACATACATATGACGCAGAGGTTGCCAGATTAGCAATAAGAAATAGAGTTCTCTCACTCTTATAATTACCTCTCCAAAATTAGTGTTCTGCCCACAGCTAACTCAAAGACAACTGCAGAGGTTGAAGTAACTAAACTAAAGGTTTTTAAATACCCCTGATGGTAACCAAGGCTTTAAAGTATCCTTAATAGGCTCAAAATCGCGTCATATGTCGGAGAGGGTTAAAATTTCAACCACAAACTTGGCATTTAGTTTTAAAATATTTATTCAATATACAGTAGATATAATTCAATAGCAATATTACTGTGAATTAATGCTTGCCATATATTTGCACACAATTCATAGGACGTGGAAGTATGGATACAGTACAGGTCTCCCTCATTATCCGATGCCACGATTTAAGATATTATTATAGGTTTTTATTATAGGCTGGTCCGAGAACGCATCCCTATTTACCCCATTAATTTTAGGGTTTGCTATATGATTTTTCTATTTAGGATCGGGTTTTCAGGAACGTAACCCAATCGTAAATCGAGGGAGACCTGTAATAGGGATTTATAAAAAATCTTGTATTTCCCAATAAAGCTTTAGATAAGTTAACACCAGTGACTATTACACCTCTTGCAGTATAGTCACATTCATAATTAGTGTCCTTCCTCCAAGTAGTGTAGGGGAGACAGGATTCATGAACGTGACAATACGTTTCATAGAATCAGATTAACCACAGAACATATTGTGACTTAATACCAACTACATACTATTTTACCCGACAAGAATCGAGGGAAAATGAGGTTTTGTCAAACAGCACCGTAAAAAAAATCTAAAAAAACAACATTAGAGAAGATTGTAAATATGCACATACAATAAACTAATTCAATAATACAGGTTTTCACTTTTACTTTACTACATTATGATCATAGACTTTTTTATAATGATAAATATTGATGCTTAGTTAAATTGTGACCGTTGAAATTATATCGATATGGCAATAGTGCTGCCTATCCTGTGACCATTAACAGAAAGGGGATATTTGTAACAGCGAGGCTGTCACCTCATGTCCCCTCGACTCCTCTCTCACACTTATCGTTCAACCAGATTCAACAGTTCGCCGACAAGCTTGATGAAAAACGGTGTAATAATTACCACCACTTTTCCCAGACTCATTTGTCTATAATAGCTCCTCACGAGTAGAAGTATTTTCTTTGCGTCTAGGGATACTAAGATAAGGTTCACGTTTGACTTTACGCAATTCCTAATCCAGGTCTACGACGAACTGTTGGGTCCGGCTGTCCGTATATTCCCATAGAACGAGGAATATTTATGAGGAAGACTTAAAACAGTTTTGAAAACAATGCATGAATCAGTGAGGGAATATTGCTTGTCTTTGTTCTGCCACTGTGCACTAAATGTTCAACCATCATCGCAAAGATATCCGGTTACCGTAAAGGGTTAAGCTGCTGTCACTCAAACTATGTTAGGAACAGATTTGTGTGGGAATCAGGTATTATTAGATGATATTGAGCTGTGTGTGCCATTTCTTTATGTATCCATTGGACTATTTCAGATTACGGCATTCAATATTAGAAATACCGATACTATCGTAATGCAAATGAAAACCATCAAAAAATTATGTCACTATACTGTAGTATATTTTTTACTCTAATACACCGATTCCAATACATGCCCTCGCTGAAAGAGCTTGATTGACTTAGGCTTTACTAAAGAAAAAACGAAAGGAGGATGAGTGTATGAGGAGTTACATGAAGTCTTGGAATCGTCAAGGCATTCTTCAAGTAGGGATCCGAGTAAGTCAGTATAAATACCAGCAAACTACATGATATCTTAGATACTTAAAGGCGTTCTTCATTTAGGAGTCTGAGTAATACATTCACTCCTTATAGATCTTTACAACCATAAAAGATAGAGTGAGGAACTCTTAGACATGTATCTTTAAATCACCATTCATTTCTAGGATAGCAGTCGGGAGTTCATAGACACATAACGTTGAATCACCAATATTTTTAGGATAGCAATGGCTCGATTTCCATCAAGCTGGTATTTCATTGTGTCCCTAATATCCATGAAAACATGAAAACTCCAAAACACCATATAATGTACAATCTAAGGAATATCATGAGTGAAAAGGCTTATGGGGAACTCCACAATGTGCAAGAGCCTCATAATTAACACAGAGAACCAGCACATCACACACCCAACTCATTACCATCCTCAAGTGCTTGGTTTAACAGGGTGCAGTATATAACAAGACAAATATATCTCCAAGGGTGTATTATAATGAAAAATACTGCACGCCATACATCATTAAACTGTTACTTCTACCCAAAATTATTGATAACAAAAATGGTCTTCAGGTGTACCGTATATTGTAAAGATGAACTGTATAATTATGTATAATTCTATGACCACATTTTTGTTTGTTCTATCTCATTCATTCTCCGATATATCTTTCTATTATCGCACATTTTTAGATGAAGCACTGCACGTTTAATTGAATTCAAATGACAAGATTTTTTCCCCTGTGTTTTATGGAGTGCTTGGTATGCCGACTTGCTGGTGTTCTGTCTTAAAGTAATGCTCGTTGTCTTGTGTAAACGCAGTGTAGAGAGACCTTCGGCAATCTCAATAAATATCTGAGAGCGAGGTCATCTTATAATATATCTTGGGTACTGCATTCTATATTAGCATAGTAGTACTGTATAACCTATAACACAGGAGGTTTGCTATATATTTGGTCAGCTCAGTGGAGGAAAATGCAGGAAACTTCAATAATAAATATTTGGAACATCACAGAAAGATGTCCATATGTCCATTCCTTAAGTTAAACTCTCAGATATCCGCTGATTCCATATTAAAATACAAATCTGACTAGCATTCTGAAGTAAGTGCTAACTCACTAATACCTGTACGTAAATCTGAATTTGTTAATAACATAGTTGCCCTCTTGACTGACTCTAAGCCATGTACATTACCTACAGTTTTTCAGGCAGCTAACCACTTCAGCACTACAGTTTAAAATCAGAACTATGGGTGCATTTTGTGACCACACTCAGGAGCAAAAAGAATTTGTGTTCACTTTTTGTTTGCTCAAGCCAAACAATATGAAGAGTTGGTTTATGTACAAGCAAACAAAAAAATGAAGTCAATATTGTTTACCCTTCAGTGTCATTACAAAAAACTCTACCGGTATATGGGAAACATGGTCACCTTCCCAGCTAGGCTAACCTTTAGAAATCTAAAGTATATAATGTGACGTGTTCCCTGCTGCCACCATCAAGTATCGCGCCATCATGAATGACGCTATAATGAATAAGGTGCCATCAAGAAGTAAAGCGCCATCATAAAGTAACATGCTCTCATAAAGTAATGTGCCATCAATATGTAACGCACTATCATGATGTAACACGGCATCATGACTTAACGCACCATCATGAAATAATGTGACATCATGAAGTAATGCACCATCCTAAAGTATAACATATTCCCTGTTGCCATCAAGAAGTGCCGGGCAACAAGGCTCGGAGAGAGAGAATGGGATGTCAGTTTCAGTGACACTTTTCGTGATTAATGCCACATGCTTTAACCAAGATGAATAAGACTCATTTCAAGTCTCTCTTTAGTAGTATTTGATTATATTTGAAGCTGGACTAGGAGTTGACGCAATACAAAGACTCGGGGCCCGGATACTCAAAACATTATGATGTCATATCTGTTTCTTATCTCAGCAACGGACGTCATAATTCTCACACTATACAGTATAGCAATACTCATAACGGGTCATAGTTGGAAATAGTACTGTATCTTACAAAGCTTAGTTTTACCGAGTATGGCCATGTTAGGACGTCATAAACAAGAAGCAGATACAGTTGTGAACACTAATCTGTACTGAACACAAACAAGACAATGCAATACAGGTCTCCCTCACTATCCAATGCCCAGATTTACGATATTATTATAGGTTTTTAGGTGTTTGGGTTTGGGTTTTGGCTGGTCCGAGAACGCATCCCCATTTACCCCATTAATTTTAGGGTTCGCTATACAATTTTTCTATTTAAGATCGGGTTTTCAGAGAAGTAACGTAACCCAATCGTAAATCGAGGGAGACCTGTACTGGACTCTATAACCCAGATAAAGAAAATCTCAATGAATCATTATAACCCAGATAAAGAAAATCTCAATGAATCATATTATTAGTGCTCATCATAAATCTATTTAGGCCTCTCACGTCACACTTTAAGAGCACCTTGAGTAACCGGGTCCTGGGATACACTTCCATAAATGTGAGGTGAGGGGACAAGTACAATACTTGTTATATGGAACATCAAACATCGGGTGGCAGTGTTCACAATCTTTACAACGGATTCTCTAATAATCCGCTACTTGGGATGAATGGGAGATAGTTTAGTACCGTCTGTTGAATCTGTGATAGTTGAAAAGGATCATTTACGCCAACATAATCGTTGCATAGCATTTGTGAGTCATCCATATACTGTACTACTTCATGGTTTAAGAAGAATGGAATATTTACCGTCTTTCTTGATTTCACAAACTAATTAGTAATTATCAGTAATTTAAATTAACTGCAGTACATATATTCGTGGTCTTTTCACTACGAGAGACTAGTCACTATGTCTACTTGTGATAACTTTTTAAAATAATGTGTCAAACGAAATACTGCACTATAACTATCAAGACTTGCATAATACTACACATTAAAAAGTCCACACTATTATACCTAAATGTGAATGAAGTTTACTGATGAATGATAAACTTAACATACGTGAGGAAGCCCTTAAAAACTCAATAGCAGGGTTGATCGGGGAAGCTGTGAAGTGGTGGAGAGAGTGAAGTTTATAATTATCAATGTGTGTACAGTCACACACATAAGTCGTGTTCTACCACCTCATTAATTTCAACATTGGTTAACAGTCTAGGAAAGGGAATATAAAATGACAGATACAAGAAAGAAAAAATGGGGAATGGGCCTGAGTAGATAGATAGATAGAAATAGACAAGAACAGGGCCTTTATAATTAAGCCTTGTTCTGTTTTGTTAAGTTTATATTCTTCTATAAAGAGAGGAAAATAAATATAAGCTGTGAAGTTGGGACACGACTTTTAAACATGACTGTACTGTACTTGAGTGGATATATACCTGTGGAAGTGTATCATAATAATTGATATATATTGTATGAGACATTGTAACATAGTTGTGCATAATACTGAAGACTGAGACGGAGATCTCTCTGAAATTGTGATATTAGAAATGCATGTGTAAGTGTAATAGAGATATGAATATTTCTGTCAAGGTGTGATGTAGAGTTGTAGATATGGGGTGGAAAATGTTATGAGAAAATATAAATTGTGTCAGTCTGTGTAGAGTTGTAGATATGGGGTGTAAAATATGTTATGAGAAAATATAAGTTGTGTCAGTCTGAGTGTCGTGAAATCTAAAAGGCAGTTGTTGATCACTTCAGTTTCAAGTCAGGAATAATGTATACATGTCTAGTAGAAGGCTTGTCAGTCATGTCCGCTGCGTAATAATAAACTTTGATATCCAATCAAAGTTCACCCTTTAGGTAGGATGATACCATACTTCACTACATTATGGCTATCATCAGACAATTTTGGGTAGCTTAGGAAGACCGCGTGGGAGTTTGAGGGTTATATTTGATGGCTTGAATACCTTGATCCAGAGAGGTACTTTCTAAGTTGAGCAAAATCATCTAACAAGGGCTTGAATAAAGTAAAAAATGGCATCATCTTATAGAAAGGAATAATACAGTCACATCGGCCATAATGTAAACATATCAACAAAACAACTAAGCGGCTACACGGTGACTCATACCTCCGGCAGACAGGCTGCCGGCTGGCTGGTGGGTGACGTGTGGAGGATGACGCGGTAGATGGGTGACTTGGCCGGCGAAATATAGGTGGCGTCACAACAAGCAACCTTTCCCGCAGTTTTCCTAGACTGTGTAAGATTCGGACTTTCACTTTTCATAATCATGCTGTCTGATTTTGCCATAATTTTCAAGAGCTATGCAAGACCGTCATCCACTCAGAGCATACTGGCTTCCACTCAATATAGACTCAAGGAGAAATCGGCGAGTAAAATATGATGCAAACCGAAATACCGTCAGAATCAGCTATTATTTGATTTTAGTTATTTTACCTTTATCTTGTATCGTCCCAGTTTTGGTTTGTTTAGATTGCAAGTTTTAAATTTTAATTGGCTAGTAGAAAGTGGGAATTGGTTATCGGGTAGTAAAATAATGGTTAGAAACGCTGCCCGGTGACGCCGCCTGGGAGGGGTAGCGACCATCTCTCTCACACCTTCTGGTAGATCAGTGACCCGTCGTCCGTGAAGCGACCTAGTGTTGTGGGGGGAGACAAAAAAGATATGATGACGCCAGTGTATAGTTTGGGCCGAGTTACACAAGCATCTTTCCGACTTATTTTCTCAACAATTCTGGTCTGGTTAGTTCTAAATCAAAGTTTATTATGATTCAGCCTCCTACAATGAAAAAAATAATATTGCATTTAACCCTCTAACTCTGACAGACCCTTTGTAAGTTGAACTAGATCAACTGTAGATTACTTCATTAAACCCAAATTGAACTCAGGTGATTGAAAGGGTTAAATATAGAAGAGGGTTCACCTTCTACAGAACATTTTGCCAGCCATATATAGGGGCAGTCAGGGTGTCAAACCGGAGTAATTTTGTTTAAAGACTTGAATGAATCATTGAATATGAGAAGGAATACAAGAAAATTAAAAAGAAATAGCATTGGTTTGGCCATTATCACTTCCTATGACATAATTTGAACTATAAACCATAGTTTCATCTTTATATAAACAATAATAAAGACTAAACAAAATGGCCTCGGCTTTGGTTTGACACTTTGGGGAGAGTGGCTAGAGTTGTGACTGAACAGGAACTGGGTTATACAGTACCTATTTTGAATGATAACTTTTTTTGCTTTCCTATTAAAAGCTTGTGAAAGTTTAGGAAGGGATTGGGGAATGCCTTCTTCACGTTTAACCCATACAGTGCCGATGACATCTTATTCGATATAATCCCACAACTATTAGACTATTATATTCAGCTTACGAAGGATGTATGCCCATTAAAAGGCTACAGACAATATACATTAATCCTATTAGATATCATATATCTTTCCTAAGCTTCATAAAATTGTCTAAATACAGCTGAAATAAAAACAAAAAGCTGTCACCGGTACTGTATGGGTTAAGGTTTAGGCCCTTGATTCATTTACTTACACTCCCAGCAACTGAATGTAAGATACTGAATTGAACAACTAAATGGGTGGGACATATGTATTGTACGGGGAAATCAATTATCAGATAAAACAGATAAAACACTCGATACCTATCCCCTTCAGTACAATGCCGCCTAATTTAACTATTTATTCTGGCTACCATTAGATGATTTTATGCAACTCTAACCACATATGGAGTTAAAAAAGGATACTTAAGTTCTTCCCCAATTTATCGATAGGCCTAAAGGTAATGTAAAAGCTGCATACAACTGTCTAGTGTCAGCCAGAATAAAATTAATATACCGCCACCATACCAAAAGGACTAAACTGTACTCCAACATCAAAGCATGCAACACAACCAACAACATCAACAACCTACAACATTAAACAATACAAAACACTACAATGCACATATAGAATACACTACTGTACAACCTACAATAGTACAGTACAAGAAACATACAGTACTGTATATACAATGTTGTGAATAAGCAGCAATCATCAGTGTTAGGTACAATTCCACCTGGTACACAGATACTTTTATACAAGCAAGATTTATCTAGCAATTTATGGGTACTAGAGAGTCATTTATACAGACGTAACATATCCTTTTAAAATATTAGGTCTGGTTATTGTCAGTAAACAGCAAACATTCAGCCCTAATTGGTATTTGAAGGATATGCTAGGTCCATATAATATGCTCACTAATATTAATAATCAGCTAAATCAGCATGTAAAATGTAGTTCTGTACAAGCTTACCTCGTGGATGAAGGTACAGTCTCGGAAAGTTATGAGTCACCCATATCTCAAACCGTCTACATATACTACAGGTTCAATAACTTATGCGCACACTTCTTTGACTACAGACAATTGCTAGTTTCAAATACAAGGCCGCTCTGACAACCTAATGGGAACAACACCATACTCACTCTTGTAATAAAGTCACCACCCGTTCTAAAATATCACCCTGAGAATAACTGTAGTAGGTACTATGGTATACAATCCTAATATTTCTACTTCAGTACAATTGCCTGCACAAGTAGCTGGTGCACTAGTTTATAATTAACTTGGGACAAATTCAGGAAGAACATTGACTTGGTTTTTGTATATCAAGACAATATCTCATCAGCGTGTAAAAATCATTCAATAAACTTTAGACCATTCTTCACTGTAGGCAATTATACATAAACCCTAATGAATATAGCCTCAATAATGCTACTTATGAAGTTATGTACTACTGGCGATTTTTAGGACAGTTGGCGACATTAATGCAGTCATGGCGACATAAGTGTTGTTAACATCAGAGATCAAGAGAGATAATTCAAAATCACACGCCACACTAGCCTACATCAGAATGCCGCCAGTTGCCACGTCGGATATCAAGTGCCACAGCCGTAATACATATACACTTGTACTGTATAAGACAAACCACCTTAATGACTTAGATTTTCGTTACATTCTAACTAGCACTGGGGGATTTTAATCAGCTTGAGAAGAAGCTAGAATAGTCGGAATCCTTCTAACTTTGGCATGATATATAGTACTTATCAAATTTAATACAATGCTCATACCCTTCTGGCTTAGGTAGGGCATACTCAAATATCAAAGATGAATAAAATCAACCAATGTTAGCTAGTATATGGTGAAAAAGACGTCATTAAAATAAAAAGCCTTGAGTAGAGACATACGCCGCATAAAATCTGCTGTAGGGCATACAAGGACCCGAGCCCCAAGGGGAGCGTCACCCAGGGGCCTCCTCCAAGTGGGTACAGTCACAGTCACACCAATAGTATCAGCAGCATATTGTATCACAGTAGTCGATTTTATACAAGCTATTATAGTCATCATGGAGGCAAAAGTCATAATTACATAATATACTTAATACTGGGATACTGCAACTGATATACAATGCACTGCCAATATTACCTGTGTGTGACTTTGGCTTAATGTATCTCACCTCACCCGCCACACCTGGGGAGACCCGCTACTGGCCCACACGCTGCACAGTATCTCCAGGTACTGTATATATTTACCTACCTAGGTCATTTAAAGGTTTACAGCCTGGCCGTACACAATGACCGGTCTTTTGGATGCAAAGTAATTGCTCTGAAGGACAAAGCTAGATTAGTATTGTAATGAGGCAGAACTAAGGCCAGATTCCTTAAGGCCACATGTTTAACATTATACTGCAGTACAGTATTTACTAGCAGTATAATTGGTATCATAAACCCATGAAATTACTCGCATATAGTGTAATTTATATATCACTGGCACAGTATTTGAAAATTAATATACGTACACAATATTAGTTACTTCAAGCTATAATACTGCATTCTTGTAACAGCGTGAGGGCCAGAGGAGACGCCCCTTATAGGCCTCTTGTGGTTCAGCAGGCAGTCTAGAGGGCACACAGAGAAAAAACTACGGGACTTATACTCAAAAGCACATTAACTAAAAGCTTTTGCAAACAAAATAATTGAATGTAGCACAATACTTTACAAATTGCCTTTGAATCCTTCATCAGAAAATATAATGCCTAGTTTCCAAAGCCCTCCAGATAACCTGATGAATACTGGCGGTTTCTGGTGAGGGGAAGAAGAGTGGGAAGAAAAGGCATGGGGGAATATAGGGTGGAGGAAGGGGGGAAGGATATGGAGAGGGAGGTGAAGACGAAGGGAAAAGGTGGGGTGGAAAAACAAAAGAGAGAGAGAGAGAGAGAGAATATGGAAGCTGGTGGGACTGATTTATATATTGAGAGAGCGAGAGATGTGGAAAGTTGAAAAATATTAAAGGTAAGAGGAATAATAAATAACAAAAAATAGCGGTGAAAAAGATGGATTTGAAAATATGAAAGGTAATGGTAATAATATATAACAAAAAAAGAGGGGTGGAGAAATAATATATGGGTAGAGGGAAAGAAATTGGAGGGATCATTATTTTCCTCGATACCTTAATTCTTCCTGAGAAGAGGACCATAGGGAGTGATCAAAGAACAATTTATGCCTCCAGGATAGGTCTACCGGTACTCTACTTTGCCCATAACTACGTACATATTTTCTTCTAAACACTTCTCTACTTTCTTCTCCCAAACATTACCAAGGCCACTACCAGCTGTTCCTCTCACTTGACTTTCATGTATCTATCTGCCAATTCGTCTTCATCCATTCTCTGCATATGGCCGTAGCACCATATTTATTAATTTGTTTACTGCTCATCATGTCTCATTTCCAAACATGTATTGCAAGCAACACAAAATTCTTCAGTGACTTTTTCACTTTCTGACTGACAATTCTTTAATGATTGATTCAAACTCATCATCTTCTATTCTCCTTTGCATCGTGTTCTATTATTTCACTCTCCATTCTTCAATATTTGCATAATATACCTAATAAACATATTAAGCTTTTGAGCTTGTATAAAGTTTACAAATTCATATTTTCTCCTCTCAAACACTATTACCTATGTTTTCTCTCCATTTACCGTACCCACTGTCAAAATCGGTGATCATATTCTGATATTCCTTTACCCTTTCTGCTAACAGGACAGCATCGCCACCTGTGTACAATCATGCTAACATCAATCATTCCAAGTCCCTCCCACTCAAATCTAACTCCTACGCCCATTGATCCTAATCTCTGTTCTCTGATCACTCCATCCATGTTAATTTTAAGCAGATATGGTGACATGACTCAGCTATAAATCAGTTTTTTGTCCTTCATATTTGCTAGTGCATATTACTGCCATACATACAAGTTTAAAGACCGCTTCGTCCACAGAGAGCGTGGTTTGAGTCATCATTCATCATCATCATCTCCGACGCCTTGCTTCCCCCTGGGAAACCCCCACTAGAGGATGGCCATGACAGAAACGTCTCCAAGCTACTTTGTCAAGACATGCCTCCTTTGCCCGTGCCACAATGCCCCTTCCACTACGTGGAAGTTTTTCTTCAATATATTTTTCCACTTTCTTTTCCCATACCATAGGTGGTCTTCCACTACTAGCGGTTCCACTCACCTGACTCCCATATATCTTTCTTGGCATTCTGTCTTCATCCATTCTCTGAACATGACCATACCACCTCAAAGTACTTCTCTTTATCCACTCAACCACACCACAATCAATGCCCAAAGCCTGCTCTTCCATTCCAAAGGACTCGTACACTTCCCTATTACTTGGCCCATCTAGCCTATTCATGCCAGCTGCCATTCTGAAAAAGCTCATCTCCACAGCTCTTAGTTTGAAGAGGTCCTCGTCACTTGCCGTCCATGTCTCGCTTCCATACGAGAGTGTTGGGAGCAGCACACTGTTTCTCAGTGACTTTTTGACTTCCTGGCTAACCATTCTTCCTTTGAGAATACTATCAAGTTCTCCAATCACTTTTCTCCCTTGCATTTTTCTCTCTTTTGTCTCACTCTCCATTTTACCATATTTGCATAGTACAGCTCCCAAATACTTGAAACTTTCAACCTCTTCTAGTACTTCATTTTTCAATTTTATTTTACAACTTTTCTTGTGTTCTTTCTTGATTCTATATTTTTCCTTAAAATCTATAGTTTCATGCATTCTTCTCTCAAACACCATTACCTTACATTTCCCTACATTGACCTTTAACTTTCTCTTTTCACATACCCTGTCAAAGTCAGTGACCACTCTCTGAAGTTCTTCAGCATTTTCCGCCAACAGGACTGCATCGTCCGCATATAGGCATGTTAAAATCTTCCATGTTCTTCCCTCTGATTCCAGTCTAGCTCCCACACCCATTGATACAGCCCTACATTCCCTAATCACTCCATCCATGTATATATTGAACAACCAAGCTGACATGACACATCCCTGTCTTACACCTACATTGACCTCAAAACTTTCACTTAACTTATCCCCTACCTTCACATTTGCCATTGCATTCCTATAAAAAGATTTTACTGCCATTAGCAACTTTCCTCCCACCATATACTGTTAACACATCCCACAGGCCCTCCCAGTCTACTTTGTCGTAGGCTTTTTCCAAATCCATGAATGCTGCATAGAATTTTCTGTTTTTGGCCAGATACTTCTCTACCAACAATCGCATTGAGGCTATCTGGTCAACGCAGCCCCTGCCCTTTCTGAAACCTCCCTGTTCCTCGCCTATTTTGTCATCCGTTATCTTCTGTAGCCTCTGTGTTACTACTCTTGCGTGTACCTTTCCAGGTATGCTAAGCAAGCTAATTCCCCTATAATTCTTACACTCTTCTTTACTACCCTTCCCTTTGTACAAGGGTACTATCACTGCTTTCCTCCAGTCCTCTGGTACACTTTCCTTTTCCCATGCTAATTTACATAACCTATGCATTATGTCAACAGCTTCTTCTCCTCCATATCTCAGCATTTCACCTGGGATGTTATCTACTCCAGCAGCTTTGCCCATTTTAAGTCTATTGATTGCTTCTTTTACTTCTTCTCTGCTTATCTGGCTTTCAACTACCCTGTTTATTCTACCTCTCTCCATTCCTATGGATGAGATCTTTGCCTTCCCCCTACTCTTTACAGCTAAGCTACTAAAATGATCTTTCCATACTTTCACCACACCATCACCCTCTACCACTTCCCCATTCATGTCCCTCATCCTACCACCTGAGACACTCTCAGTCTTCTTCCCTCTGGCTTCTTTCACAGCTCTGTAGTATGCTTTCCTGTCATTCAGAAACTGTTCACTAATCTTTCTCCCATATGCCTCATCTGTCTTCCTTTTAGCGTCTTGTATCGCCCTCTTCACTCTTTGTTTCAAATTTTTATATTCTTCTTTCCTCGCATCTCTAGTTTCTCTAGGTATATTCTTTTGCAGCATACTCTTTCTGAACTCTTTCTTCTTTTTCACTATTTCTTCTATCTCTTTACTAAACCATGCGTTACCTTTCTTCTTCCACATTTTAAAGGTTTTCTTCCCACATACTTTCTCAGCTGCTTTAATCATGGAGTCTCTTGTACCTTTCCATACTTCGTCTACAGTATTTCCCAGATCTATCATAACATCCATGTCCTTTATAGTCTCTTTCAGGATGTCCTTGTATTTTGTTGCATTACATTCTTCATTTAATTTTCTCACATTTATTCTCTCTACTGTCAGTTTTCTCTCTTTCCTCTCATATTTCCACTCTTTCCTTATCCTCACTTTTGTCAGCACTGTATAGTGGTCTGATCCCGTCAGCATACCTCTTACAGCTTTTGAATCTAAAATTCTTCCTTTTAGTCCGGAGTCCATCATGGCGTAGTCAATTAGAGATTTCTGTTCCTGCTCACCTTCACCTCTGTGCCATGTATATCTATGAATGTGACGATGTTCAAAAAATGTGTTAGCCAGAAACATCTCTCTCTCCGCACA
>JAGKTK010000511.1:868-17701 GCA_018397895.1 Paralithodes camtschaticus | reverse complement strand
ATTTTTATAATTTCTAAATCTGATTACTTTTTCATGTGTGAGTGGCTTAGGGAAATCAAAGCTGAAAGTAATCAAAGCATGATCAGAGGTATTAGGGTCAGCATTCTCAACATCAACATCCAGAACACCACCACAACCCACAGGAGAGAAAACCAAGTCAAGGGTGTGTCCTAAGATATGAGTTGGGTGGGACACATGGTTTACAAAATTGTTCTGATCAGTCAACTCAAGGAACTCAGGAGAGAATGGCTTCAGATGAGGGCTGTCAACCCAGTAATTAAAATCTCCACATATGAAAAGTCTTCCGGTTTTAGCAGAAAATTCCTCGAGAAACTGCCCAATTCCTCGAGAAACTGCCCAAACTCTTCCATAAAACCCCTATCTGTGCCACGATGGCCAGCGTATGCCTCGCAAAATAACACAATAAAAAATAATAATAATAATAATAGAAAAAAAGATTATAATTATACCGGTCTTGATAATAATAATAATACAAATAATACTAAATAATAATAATAAAGAACATAAATAATAATATAGTATCAAAATAGCAATGATGAGTTATTATTACTGATTATAAAATTAATAGTAATAATAAATACATGATAATAATAGAAAATATTAAGACAACCCTAAATTCTTGCTAACTATATTAAGGAAGCCCACCTCTTTTTTTTTTCTCTCTGTGGGTTGTATCCATTCGGCCCCATTCAGCCTACTGTTTAACACATTTATCCCCATCCAGGTGTTGTCCGGGGAAGCCGGATTTCTCCTTACAATTCAGGCTCGCTAGCACTCGCCAGGAAGAAATAGACACCTGGATGGGGATAAACATCTTAAAACAGTAAGCTGAATGGGGCCGAATGGATACAAGCCAGAGAGGAAGAGAAAAGGAGAGAAATAAAGCAGATAACCCCTCTTAAATGATACACCCCAAACAGAAAAGCCTGCTGTGGACTGCTTACCCATACTCTCATCGCCGTACTCAGCAAAATCATCGTCGTGCGAAGCGAAGGAGTCCACGCTCTGAATGGTCTCTTGTCGCTTCATCATGGCCGCCAATTGTCTGCAAAAAGATTGTTGATAAAATTGTATTTTATTTTATTAAACGTCATTTCCACATAGTGATTTTGGTAAGTTATTTTGCCTTTATATTGTGTTGTCCTAGTTTTGGTTTGTATATTTTGCAAGTTTTACATTATTCTTACATATATTTTTAGTGCTACTGCCTGGAAAAGAGATCATCATTATCCTTTTTATCAGGTGAATATGATAGTATAAATTCAATTATATGTTAACTGCAATGCCATTATAAAAGACTATATTCCCTGAGATTCACCTGATCTGATCTGACCATTAGATGCAGAGATATATGCAAAAGTAAATGTGATGCACATGGAAGGCTCCAGTTTAAATTATTCTGATTAAACTTGGTCATCACATCACATCATTCCTTTCCCTTGGCATTACTCAGACAAATTGTAAGCTATATATTGTGATGTCAGGCATTGAGTCTAACCAGAACACATGGATATATAAACACATAGAAATTTATACACATAGATAGTCTATTGAACAACACAACTATAGTACAAAACACATATACAGGAAGCAATGCACAGCCTAGGTCAAAAGTTAGGAAACATCTCTACAAATTTCCTTTTACATTTCATTCTTCAACAATAACATGACCTTTTTAACAGACCTGAACAAAACCTGACTATATAAGTAAAACCCCTCTCTTTCGGACTAATTGAGGGGAACTACCAGTCCGAAAGAGCAAAATTCCGGAAGATTGAGAATCCGGCCTGTTCTCGGTCTTTCGGACTACAATACGAAAGAGAGAGAATTCAATCAGGAAGATCCGGAGCGTATTCCCTCTCATTCGTATTTTATTCTGAAAGAGAGAGAATTCAATCTGGAGTTTCCAGATTGTATTCTCTCTCTTTCGTACTAAAATGAAAGAGGGAATATGATCCAGATCTTCCGGATTGTACTCTCTCTCTTTCAGACTAAAATCGAAAGAGGGAATAGTCAGAAACCAAAATTAATTCCGGAAGCGCCGGCATTCCGAATGGGAGGGGTTTTGTCCAGATGCCATATTCATTATTTCCCATTAAAACTAGGCTACAGAGAAAAGCTAAGTGTCTATTGTGAAAGCATGACCGTACTTTTGAGGCCGACTGTACACCAAACTGGATACAGCTACTACTTACACGTGGTACCAAGATTTTCTAAAGATTTCTCTGTGGGTAAGCATGAAATTACAAGAAATATATATACATTAGGAATATTTCAGGGGTAATGCTATGTGTAATAATTAACTACAATACTATATACTGCACTACAATAAATATCTATGCATAATATAATAGATAAGTTTTAACATAGCTACACTGTCGGAACTCAAAGGTACATAAATATCATAAATAAAATAATTGCGCATATTAATTATGGTTTACTTTTCTATCCTTGTACTAGATGGGTTTAACACTTAAAGAGCGGGGCCCGACTTAAGTCCGTATCTAAAAAGCAGCAAGTTAGGAGCATTATTAAGGCTTTTAAAGGGTTAAAATCAAGTGCAAATGGCCGGGAGCGCGGCAAGCCACACGGCCGACACCCAGGGCTTACCGCCGCCCACTGACTCACGCTCCCTCTGTTCTCGAGAGGCCGGCAGTGTAGCCAGTAGTGAGCGTAGCTGGAAAAAATATGCCGCTATACGCTAAACTCCCATGTTGGTGGTACCACTGCATCAAAACGACGGGTGCTACGTAGCTCGTTCTGGTCTCATTTTGAAGCTTGTAGCGCCTAGTTTTTTGCTGAATACATTTCTTTTCATGCAGATACTTGATTGATCATTCAGGAGGGCCTGAATATGCCCAAAATAGCCCAAACCCCCCGCTAGATGAGGGTTAATACCATCAATATACCTTTAATTGAATAGAGTATTATGGATAATTTTATGAACCTTTTCATACTCATAATTGTTTAGTGTGCTACAATATAATTCTCCTACTCATCGAAACCGAACAAGGGGCGAGGGAATGCGAAAGTGGTCCCGGACCCTAAGAATTGGAACTTTAAATGTTGTTTCTGTTCGGGCTCTTGTCTAGAGTCGGTCACCCGCAGCAATAGGGTATGTGCATAAGTATATATATATATATATATATATATATAATAGTGTATATACAATAAAATATCTATAGTCACGGACATAGGTTCTTAACCCCTTCTATACCGGCGACCTCCTATTCACTTCATTTTGGCTAGTATTAGACAATTTTATGCAGCTTAGGAAGGATGTCTACCAATTAAAAAGCTATAAACTATTTCATTTAAGCCTTTTAGCTACCATATATCCTTCCTAAGCTATATAGAATCGTCTAAATCTAGCTTAAATAAAATACAAAAGACGTCATCGATAAAGAAAAGGTTAACCACCCAATGATTTTCAATATGCAACTAAAACTTTTATAATCTACAGTACTTACGAATAATCTATTTTCATAAATGAAATATCAATTTGTAATTTATGCAGAAGTAAGTTTATCCATAAATTGAGTATAAAGGTTTTACTGTACTGTAATTGACAAATTAAAATCATAGGGTGGTTAAGAATGTATGCCCACATTTTTTTTTTTTTTTTTAATACCGGTACAGTAGTTTAAACCAGACCACTGAGTCACATTACGAGACTCTCATAGGGCTGGCCTGTATGCCCACAACTGTACATACTTGCTGTTATGCATTGTTTTGAAAGTTTTAAATTTTAATTTGCATAAGATTTGAAACAGTTTAATTTCTTGTTTTGCACTACTTGAAATGTATATTATGAATGTGTTCTGAATGAATGCCATACTACTAACATTGTCTAAAATTAGTTCCATTGAAAACTCTTATAAGCATGTACCAGTTTCGCTATACACTCTAAAAATACAAGGTATGCAAAAGGTATATAAGATTAAGGGGTATATTGATTGTGATTTACCTCACTAATTGGTATAAGATAGGTTTATCACCACCAATATACTTTTAAGGGGAGATGGGTTGTATTTCTGGTCCCCCTTCTTCCTCATGTTAAACCCCATTAGTTTTCAGATTTTAAATTGTTTGCCCCATTAGTTTATCGATTGTAAGACCTTTCGCTTCATTTCTTTTTCAATATTAAGATCTTTCGTGCTATTTAGATATCAAATTTTCCTGGCACACGATAGTGAGCCTGCAATTTTGGAAGAACTGGCCTTTGGCCGGGCCATTTTCATACCAAAAAATGTACACATTAATTTAGAAGGGGGATCTAATGGATGTGGTTGTTTACTGTATATATGGATGGAGTCATGAAAGAAATACTATCAAGAGCAGTGGATGTTGGTGTATCGCTGAAAAGGGAGGGAATTGAGTGGAAGCTACCTATACTGCTGTTTGCGGATGATACAGTTCTGATGAGTGATAATGAATGGGAGTTGCAGGGTCTGGTAAATGAGTTTGGAACAGTGTGCGAAAAACGGAATTTGAAGGTAAATACGGGGAAGAGCAAGGTTATGGTCTTCGAAAGGGGTGAAGTCACAGAGTGTGAGGTGAAGCTGAACGGTCAGGCTATGGAGATCGTCAACTCTTTTAAGTATCTGGGCAGTGTGTTGAGTAAAGATGGGACTATGGATGAAGAGGTGCGGGAGAGGGTACAACAGGGGAAGAGGGTTGTAGGAACGCTAAAAGCAGTAACAAGAAATAGGGTGGTCAGTATGGAAGTGAAGAAGTCCTTGCATGACAGTGTGGTAATCCCGACACTGACTTACGGAAGCGAAGCATGGACGTTGGTTGAGAGACTCAGACCAAGAGTGAGAGCAGTGGAAATGAATTACTTAAGGAGTGCGTGCGGAGTTACATGGAGGGATAGACAGACTAATGAGGAAGTAAGAAGGAGGTGTGGTGTGGAGGTAGATGTGCTGGAAAGTGTGAAAAGGAACAACTTGAGATGGTTCGGCCATATGGAACGTATGGAAAGCGAGAGAATGACTAAGAGGGTGTACGAGAGCGAGGTGGAGGGACAGAGGGGGAGAGGTAGACCGAATATGAGGTGGAAGGATGGAGTGAGGAACTACATGAACGAAGGCGGTGCTGGTTGGGGGGAGGGGCGTCGACTGACTGGGGACAGAGGTGCATGGGGGCGGTTCGTTCGTGGCCACCCCTTCGGGGATCACGGCGTCAGGCAATAGATAGATAGATAGATAGATCTAATGGATGTTTTTTTTAAATTTGATGGAGGTCTAGGGAGGAAACTAGAAAAAATAATAAAAAAATAGATAAATGAGCAAATAAATATAAGCACATCCCCCCTTTAGATGGGTAGATCATTATGGTCACTTTATATACCCTTTGCATACCCATAGTTTTTGAGAGTGTAGTCTATTTGCTATTGTTAATCATTTGAGTACCAGCGGCGTGTGTTATATTCTATTCTAACTATATCTAGACGATATTACGCAGCTTAGTAAGGATCAATGGTAGTTAAAAAGATTGATTGAGATAGTTTGAAGCGTTATTATTGCTAGAGGTCCTTCCTAAAGTGAATAAAATCGTCTAATAGGTGCCAGACTATGATGAAAAGGACGTCCCTGGTACTGAATGGGTTAAACACATACAATTTATAATGGAATCTTAGGTTGATATATATATATATATATTTTTTTTTTTTTTTTTTTTAGTTTGAGGTGCTGTTAAATAATACTGTGATTTTGATCTACTGTAATAATTATATCAGTAAATGCAAGATACTTTACTAGAATACTGCGATTATCTCTAAAAATGAAGGCAAGGTTATATAATGTTAATTAACCCCTTCAGCACGACGACGTTATATTTATCGTATTCTGGTTACCATTAGACTAAATTCTTTTGCTTATAATCTACCTCTAGGCCTCATAGGGTTAAATGCGATCTTAATACACCCTCTCAGTAACATAGGTCCTTTTTAAACTGCACACAATCGTCTAATTACAGCCAGAATAAAAGGTAAAAAGGCGTCATGGTGCTAAAGGGGTTAAATAACCATCACTCATCGATAGTTCTATAATAATTATCTACTATCATCATCACCACTATCACCATCAGTACACCAATAGTCTAATACTGTTGTTGTTGTTGTTCCCCAAGCTGCCTGGCCGAACAGCCCCAAGGCCCCGAGCAAGGCCAAGGCCATAACCGAGCGCCCCCACAGAACCCTCCCTGCCGACCACAATAAAGCCTGGGTGACCGAAGCCACTCCATGGCGGGGAGCTGAGGAGGGTGAGGAAACGTCTGGGAAACCAAAGCCCCACCCAGGGCCCTGTGCCCCTCAGCAATTATGAAGAGAAAGTTGAGGGGCAAAGGAAAAATGTGACACTTTGGCTTCCAATCTTGGTAGATTGGGAGGTCAATCCACGGAAGAGACGCCGTCACTTGAGATACTGTAATTACTACCGGTATCTGAACTACTACTATCACCAGTACTATCCTCCATCTATCACTACTACTATCACCACTACTACTATACAGTATACCCCCCTCTCTACCATCACCAACAATCACTAAGAATACTAAAACCTGTGCCAGACAGACAGACAGACAGAGACAGAGACAGACAGAGACAGAGAGAGAGAGAGAGAGAGAGAGAGACAGAGAGAGAGACACAGAGAGAGAGATAAACTACAAAGGCTATGAAAAGTACATGTATAGATTGAAAATATGCAAAGAAAACTGCACACCCAACCCTGTGGCTTTGATCATCGCCACCATCACAACCTTTATCTTTCCTATAATTATCACTATCATTCTTAGCCAAATCACTCACCACCTGTGCTATCATCAATAATAATCTACTACTAGCAAACACCACTTTATCTATCTATCTATCTATTGCCTGACGCCGCAATCCCCGAAGGGATGGCCACGAACGAACCGCCCCCATGCACCTCTGTCCCCAGTCAGTCGACGCCCCTCATCCCAACCAGCACTGCCTTCATTCATATACTTCCTTACTCCATCCTTCCACCTCTCCTTCGGTGCACCTCTCCCTCTCTGTCCTTCCACCTCGCTCTCGTACACCCTCTTAGTCAATCTCTCGCTTTCCATAAGTTCCATATGGCCGAACTATCTCAAGTTGTTCCTTTTCACACTTTCCAGCACATCTACCTCCACACCACACCTCCTTCTCACTTCCTCATTCGTCTGTCTATCCCTCCATGCAACTCCGCACGCACTTCTCAAGTAACTCATACCACTTTATAATTATCAAATATTTCTTTAAAACACACACATATACCGGTATATACACACACTCAAACACACACACAATCACTCACTCACACACACACAAGGATCACTCAAACACATACACACACACACACAATCACTCAAACACAGATACACATACTCACTCAAACACACACACACACACAAGACCTACAGTTCCAAAACAGATATATATATATATATATATATATATAACATTGAAAGGCAAACAAAAGACAAAAACCGCGAACAAAGCTAACCTGGTATCTCACTGTAGGAAAGGAATGCAAGTCCCCCCCATGCCAGACTATATACCACACTCAGGAATCTACTACCAAACATTATTTTTACTCATTGACTGCGAGTGTTCATTCCTTGGTAAATATATAAAGTGTCTTAGGGTTAGTAGTAATATCATGAAAACAAATATTGAACTTGTTTTCTCCAATTTACTAGAAGAAATATTGTCTAACTAATAAAATAGTCAAACATTTCTAAAAAATATATAATATAATTAAAATAAATTGAATATTAAATACCCGGTACATTAAATTCAATCAAATAAACAAAGTAAATAAATTAATGTTCGTGAAAGCTTCATATAAAGAATAAAGTAAATATATATCAGTACGTCTCTCTCTCCCTCAATATATAAATCAGTCTCTTTCACAAGCTTCCACATCTCTCTCTCTCTCTCTCTACCATGCCGGAGCCTCAGTAAAATTAGAATACGCACACTCTGCTACTCTAAGCGTGGGCAAAAATGAAACAAAAAAGCCTGTGAAGTTGGTTAAAGACAGTTGATGGGATCAATGGGTAGAGTCGGCATGGGAAAGAAGAAAAACCATCACCACCTAGGATACTATCATTACCAATGTTACTATTGACTACTATCTTGACCACTATCACCCTAAAAAACTAGGCTACTATCATCAGCAACATTACTACTGAGGGCGGTTTCGGGGTTGAAATAGGGGAGCTATCC
Source organism: Paralithodes camtschaticus (assembly GCA_018397895.1). Lineage (NCBI taxonomy): Eukaryota > Metazoa > Arthropoda > Malacostraca > Decapoda > Lithodidae > Paralithodes > Paralithodes camtschaticus. The sequence goes on along the minus strand of JAGKTK010000511.1, from coordinate 9,447 downwards.
CGCCGCCAAAGCCGGCTTTCTAGGGCCATTCCTAGCCGATGCCGAGAGGATTGGGTTCTAGTCATGTGGTGATGGGCTGGTCTATCTGAGTGAGAACTGAGCGATCTCTGCCATACCCATAGCTTACTCTGACTGTTCCTTTTACTTATATATTTATAGATCTCAAGTGACGGCGTCTCTTCCGTGGATTGACCTCCCAATTTACCAAGATTGGAAGCCAAAGCATCACATTTTTCCTTTGCCTCTCAACTTTCTCTTCATAATTGCTGAGGGGCACAGGGCCCTGGGTGGGGCTTTGGTTTCCCGGGCGATTCCGCACCCTCCTCAGCTCCCCGCCATGGAGTGGCTTCGGTCACCCAGGCTTTATTGGGGTCGGCAGGGAGGGTTCTGTGGGGGTGCTCGGTTATGGCCTTGGCCTTGCTCGGGGCCTTGGGGCTGTTCAGCCAGGCAGTTTGGGGAACAACAACAACAACATTACTACTGACTACTATCTTGACCACTATCACCCTCATCCACTAGGTTACTATCATCACCAACATTACTATTACCTACTACTTCGATTACTACCACCCTCATCATCCACTAGGTTACTATCATCGCCACACTACTAATGACTACTATTATCACCAACTACAGTAAAAGTCCGTTAATCCGACGACCGATGATTCGAATCTCCCAATAGTCCGAATTTTTCAATTTGAGGCCAAATCCGAATTCACCCGATGGTCCGAATTTCAAGAAGTCCCAAAGTCCCCTTTTTGAGGCATTAGGCCACTCAAATGACACATAATGGAGCACACACATATCATATGTTCATGATTTCACTTTAAAAGTTTACCATTGTCATTGTAGCCTATTACCTACTTCAAAACATTCAGATTAATGGTCAAAGGAAGCTACTGATATAAACGTAAACACCTTCTTCTTCTTCTTCTTCCACATCGTCTGCTAGAGAGTTTGTTTTGCTCTTGAACGCATCCTTGGGACGCTCCGATGCGCTACTGGCTTGCACCGCATTTTCTGCAAGCGCATTCAGTCTTGAGCTTGAAAATGCACCTTTGGACGTATTAGTCTTGAGCTTGAAAACGCACCTTTGGACGTTCCGATACGCTACTATTTATAGTTCAGTGATCGGAGCGTCCCAAGGGTGCTTTCAAGACAACAAGACAAGGGTGCTTTCAATACAATATAATATAACAGAGCACGTCACAAAAGGAAAATCACAAAAGGAAAATTACAAGAACCTCTCAGGGAAGGGCCGTTGTTAAGGCATTACTTCCCGAACCACATCTGATCTGATCTTCAAGAGCAAGACAAACTCGCTAGTAGACGGAAGAAGAAGAAGACGTTTATATCAGCAGATTCCTTTGACCATTAATCTGAATGTTTTGAAGTAGGTAATAGGCTACAATGGCAATGGTAAACTTTTGAAGTGATTTCATGAACATATGATATGTGTGTGTGCACCATTGTGTCATTTGGGTGGCCTAATGCCTCAATGTTTTCGTCATACACAGGTTCATAGGGGTAAAGTCCGATAATCCGAAAAATCCACTAATCCGAACGAGGGCCGGTCCGCTGCCCTTCGGATTAACGGAAGTTTACTGTACTAATATCATCACCAACAATACTATTACCACCTCTACCATTAAGACTACACATACTTGCGCTGGAAGTTTGCAGTCATCTCGTCTTCAACCATGTCCTCGTTCTTGCCGGCCTCGAGGTCCACGTCCGGAGGTGGGGGTTTCTTGTCCTCAGGCTCAGGGGGCTCATACCCCTTGTACAAAGCCTTCCGCAGCTCAGCCACGCGGGACATTCTGTGACCATCGACAGTTACAGCAGGGTGTCATAACATAACATTAATACATTTTTAGCACCAGGCAACAAAGGCCATATGGCACTAAAGCAGGAAACGGATAGTGTTAGAAGGAAAGGAATATAAATATCGTTAAGGAGCCTGAGAGAGGAAAGGAAAGCCATTACGTGGTCAACGGAAAAGAAAGGGGACTCTGAGAGGAGATCGGCAAGACAAGGACAACGACCAAGGGAAAATAGAAAGGGAAAATAACGTTGACGGACCGAAGAAAAGAGAGGACAGCCAAGGAAAATGTGAGAAATAGAAAGCTGAACACCACACCGGGAGCAAAGAGGTGGAGGCGAGCGGGACATGAGGAAGGAGTGGGTAAGTCTGGTATGGCCTATCCGAAGCCGAGCCAACGCAGTCTCCCAACGGCGAACGCGGTGAGAGGGGTTAACCCAGGCAGAAACAGAGGCCTTAACAGTGCGGAGCTTATTAGAGGAAAGAGAAGACCACATGGTTTGCCAGCGAGACAGGAGGAAGGCAGAGATAGCTGGATAATAGTCAGAGGCGGGAAGAGAGAGAGAAGTTGATCGGACCGCCGCAGCGTCGCGAGCGAGAACATCAACCTGCTCATTTCCACGGACACCAACATGGCTAGGCACCCAACAAAATTGGACAACCTTTTTCCGAGCAGAAAGACTGACAAGCCAATCTTGGATGACAAGAACCAACGGATGGACAGCAGGGAAAGACTGCAAGAAAAGAAGGGCACTGTAAGAGTCAGAAAAAAGAGTAAAGGAGGAAGAAGGAAAGAAGCACATGAGACGGACGACAAAGAAGATAGCTTAAAGTTCGGCAGTCAGAACACCAGCTGGGGAAGGGAGAGAATACTGATAAGAACGAGAAGGAAAAAGGATGGCAAACCCGACGCCAGAAGACGAACGGGAGCCATCAGTGTAAACCAGGGTAGAAGAATGCTGTGTAAGGTGGACAAGGAAACGAGAACAAAGAACTGAGGGCGGGGTAGAGGACTTAGAACAAGGAAGAATAGAGGGACACAAGGAAATACGAGGAAGGAGCCAAGGAGGACACTTATTGAGCCGTAGCGGAAGAACGTGCAAGGGGGAAAACGAAGAATGAGAACGTAAGGAATCCATACGAGAAAGGAAAGGGGGCCGATGGTGAGAATGAGATAGAACAGGAACAGTAGGAAGAAGAGAGGTCTGCAAGGAAGGAAACTGAAACGACCGGGCGTAGTACCGGAGAGAGAAGGGCCCGACGTCGGTACAAAGAAGGGACGCCGGATTCAGCATAGAGGCTTTCAACAGGGGAAGAGCGAAAAGCACCCAAGGCAACACGTAAACCGAAATGGTGAATAGAGTCAAGTTTATGGAGGACTGTGTCGGAGGCTGATGAGTAAACCTGACAACCATAATCGAGTTTAGAAAGAACAAGGGCAACGTGAAGGCGAAGGAGAGCACAGTCCGTACCCCAAGTGAGGTGGGACAGGGTCTGGAGGAGACGAAGACGGTGCAAAGCAGCAACCTTAACAGAGGAAACATGAGCCGCCCAGTTAAGACGGGAATCAAAGACAAGGCCCAAGAAGGTAGTCGAAGAGCGATATGGTAAAACGGAACCATACAGTTCAAGAGAAGGACGCGGGATAACGTGGCGACGAGTGAAAGACATAGCACAAGATTTAGTCGTAGAAAAACGAAACCCGTGAGCAGTGGCCCATGACGAGGCAGCCACAATCGCTAATTGGATAAGGGAGCGTAACGCAACAATATCCAAATCAGCAGCATAGATCGTAAAGTCGTCGACATATAAGGAGGACCTGACCTTAGCCTGAAGGGAAGAGATAATGCCATTAATGGCTATGAGAAAGAGGATAGTACTTAAAACGGAACCCTGAGGTACACCTTCTATCTGAGGGAATAACCGAGAAAACGAGGAAGTCACCCGGACACGAAAAGAATGAGAATAAAGGAAATTACGAATAAAGACGCCCATATTACCACGGATATGAAAAGAACGGAGTTGGCATAAAATATGATGTTTCCACGCGGAGTCGTACGCCTTCTCGAGATCGAAGAAAACAGCAAGAACTGACTCATGGCGAGCAAAAGCAGACCAGACGTAGGTCCCCAAACTAAGTAAAGGGTTGATAGCGGACCGAGCACACCGAAAACCAAACTGGGTCGAAGACAAAAGCTGACGTGACTCTAGAAGCCACATCAGGCGGACATTAACCATCCGTTCAAACAGCTTGCATAAACAACTCGTCAAGACAATAGGGCGATAGTCTTGGGGCGAGAAACCCGACTTACCAGGCTTAAGAAAAGGAATAGTAAGAGCAGAACTCCATGCAGGAGGGAAAACACCAGACGACCAAACCTTATTAAAAATAGCCAATAAAAATACCAAAGCCTCAGTGGAAAGATGCTTAAGCATTAAATTATGGACGCCATCAAGACCCTCAGAAGTAGCCTTACAGGCACGAAGAGCGGAGAGCAACTCACGGGAAGAAAACGGGGCGGTGTAAGACTCTTCCGAAGACAGAGTGAAAACAACTGGAGAACTCTCTGCGACGGCTTTAAGTGAATGAAATTCCAGGGGGGGGGAGATGAGAGCCACTATTGACTGAGCTAACGTAAAGACCCAAACGATCGGCGACTGCCTCCGAGTCAGCAACAGACTCCCCATCAACATGAAGCACAGGAGAATGAGGAGGTAAACGCTTGCCCGAAATCTTGCGAATGCGCTTCCAGACGGACTGAACAGGAGTAAAGGACGTAATGGAGGAAACATAAGACACCCAACTTTGACGTTTAGCAGACCCGACTGTGCGACGGAGGAAGGCAGACGCCTTACGAAAAAGTATAAAAGAACGATCATGAGCGGGAGTAAAACGCTTACGACGAAAGCTCTTCCAAGAAGCCCGTTTGACGCGGAGAGCCTTGGAGCAGTTCGGGGACCACCAAGGAACACATTTAGACGTAAAAGGACGGTAAGTCCGAGGAATAGAGACTAAGGCAGCACTCAAAACTGTGACCAGAAAAAAGGCCAGTAAATCATGTACAGATGAAAAAGCAGACAGAGGTAAGGAAGGGATAGATAGTGAAGCAAAAGTAGACCAGTCCGCACGCTGGAAGCACCAACGAGGAGGACCAGGGACAGGAGAATAGGAGGTAGGAGAGAGCAGAACAGGGAAATGGTCGCTATAGAGAGAATCCCCGAAAACAGACCAATGAAAAAGAAGAGACAGGGAAGGGGAACACAAAGAAAGATCAAGACGAGAAAAAGAACGTGTTCTAGCATCAAAATGAGTCGGGGAACCAGTATTAAGGAGAAAGAGGTTATTATTAGTAATGAAAGACTCCAATGCACGACCACGTGAGGTAATGACAGAATCACCCCACAGGGTGTGCCTACAATTATAATCACCAAGCAATAAAAACGGAGGAGGCAGCCGAGCTAAAAACATGGTAAAAGAGCCAAATCGATGGGAACAGAAGGAGAGAAATAAAGAGAAATAACCGTAATCCATCGACCAAGAAAAACCCTAACAAAGGTGCAAGGGAGGGAAGTAGGGCAGGAAAACTCTTCATAAGGAACAGAGTGGTGAAGGAGAATACAAGTGTCTGAAAGAGAATGAGGAGAACTGATAAAACGGTAGCCAGGAACAGGAATCGGAGGAGAAAGAAGAAGAGTTTCCTGGAGACAGACAACCTTAGGGGAATGGGAAGAGAGTAAAAAACACAAATCGTCTCTCTGAAGAGAAAAACTGCGAAGGTTCCATTGCAAAACGGACATACTAAAAAACACTAAAAAGAAAGTACGAGAAAATAAGCTGTAAAAGAGAGAATAAAAACGATATATACAAACACATATCAGAGAGGCAGAACAAAAACACGCCGAACTAAAGAGGAACAAGGGAGGAAAAAGAAAGGAAAAAAAAAAGAAAAGAGAAGAAAGTAACGGAAAAATCGAAGAAAACAAAGAAAGGACAAAAAAGAGAAAACATCAACAAAAGGAACACACAAGTGGGAAGAAAACATATACACTATATACAACACAGACACACAAAATACAGTGAAATACGCATACATATAAGAGGAAAGAAAGAGGGACAAAGAACAAGAAAAATAAGAACACACAGACTTATGTACAACTAAGAAAAGACTGATGAGGTTAACGGTGAGTAATAATGGAAGGAATGGGGGACGAGGAAGAACAAGGAGGGAAAGGAGAAGATTGATAACCAGGTGGCATAGGGAGGCTTAAGGGGGAAGGAGAAGAAGAGATAAGAGGGCTAGAGGGAGAAAGGGAAGAGGAGGGAGGGGGAAGGACGGGAGGATGAGGGTCGGGAGGATGAGGAACGAGAAGGAAAGGCCCGGGGGAGGGAGGGAGAGTGGTAGGGGAAGGCGGGAGAGGGGTAGGGGGGAGCGTAGAAGGGATGGGATGAACGTCGGCAGAAACGGAAATAGGCGGCGGATGAGAAGAAAGAATATACTCCTCAATCTTGGGCAAAGATTTAAAGGATAAGTCTAAGGAATCGGGGGTTTGGACACAGGACGAAGAAAGAGGAGAAGGGGGGGAGGAAGGAGGGAGCTTTTTCTTCTTCCCACTGGGACTTGGGCTCCGCACACTGTGGAGGCGGTCCCTGCGTTTAGAAGAGGAGGCGGGAGAGGAAGAAAGGGAGGAACGGGGCAAATGTTTCGAAACTAGTTTGGTAGAGGAGGTAGGAAGCCGGAAGGGAATCTTGGAACTACGGGACGAGGACGGAGGAAGAGAACGAGGAGGCGGCTTCGGACGAGAACGCTGGTGGATGGAGCGTTGAGACAAACCGGAAGAAGTGGAGCAAGGAAGAGTAGTGGAAGGAGGGGGGGTGGGAGTAGAAGAGTTAAGAACAGAGAAAGAGTTAGATAAAGGGAGAGAACACGATGAGACAGCCAAGGGGACAGAGGAGACAGAAGAAACTGAAGGAGGAGAGAAAGAAGGATGAGAAGAAGGGACAGACGACGGAACCGGAGAGGGAGAGGAGAACGAGGATGATGGAGGCACAGGCACAACGGGGGGGGGGGGCGCAGAAGAAGTGGAGGAGACAGGAGGGTGAGATAGAACAGTTGAAAACGGATGAGGGGAGAAGCCCAGGCGGCGAGCTGCCTGACGAGCTGTAGAATGAGTAAGGCCGTGCATCGTCTTAAGGATCGTAACTTCAGACTCTAATTTGAAAACGGGACAATCTCGGGAATCAGCAGAATGGGAGCCCTGACAGTTTAGGCAGCATCGTATTGGAGACCGGCAGTCACCGACGAGATGGCCAGATTGTGCACAGCGCGGGCACCTAGGGCAGTCGGGAGTGGAAGAGTGATAGTACTTAACAGGATGCCCAAAGCGCCAGCAACCGCGACACTGCTGAGGACGTGGTAGGGACTCAGTGACGGTCAGGCGAGTACCGCCGACAATAACGTAAGGGAGAGACCGACCATCGAACGTGATTTTGGCAATATTGGCAGGATGGCGGCGATTGGTGCGAGGTGGGATGGTGTAGCAGACAAGACTAACCACAACATGGTCTTGAGCAACAACAATAGTCTTAATAAGGTCGGCACAGTCCGCGAACTGCAGACCACCGAGACGGATGGAAGGAGGGATCAGGACGGTACCCGTGCAAGAGTTCAGTCTTTGGTCTTTAAGGGCTGGGATGGAAGTTCCGGAGAAGTCTACAATTGTCGACATAGCAGAAGCCTAACGTTCGTTCTGGACCGTAACGAGACGGGAGTCATCATGGCGGGAGTGGAAGGTGATATCCCTGCCCACCTGCTGAAGGAGACGCAGGTGGAACAGGAGGTCGTCTCCGGCAAGAGGAGCTGAGGCGGGGACCGAGAAGAACTTAATAAAGTCAGCAGGGCAAAGAGTGAGGATAAAGGGAGAACAGAAGAACGAGGGCGAGGAGCGGAAGTAACGGGAGGAGAAGGAAAAGAAGAAGAATGGGGAACAGGTGGGAGATACGGATCGAAAGTGACTATACGAGAGGAAGGGGAAGAAACCGAGGAAGTGGAGGAGGACGAGGGAAGAAGAGTGGAAGAGGAAGCAGAGGAGAGAGCGAACGGACGAATGGAAGAGGGCTGATCAGGGAGAACGGAGTGGGGGACACAAGAGGTCAAAGGGGCAGGAACTGAGTGAGTGGCGAGGGAGGAAGCGAACGTAGAGGAGGTAGATGCGCCAAGAGAACACGACACGATTAGGCTCGGAACTGTAAGTGGAGCAGAGGTCGAATGGACGGTCATAGACAGTGCATGGGTCGGTAAAGGACCCGGTATAGTGGTAGGCAAAGATCTACCACCAACCGAGGAGAGGACGGGCAAGGAAGGAGAGACAAACACATCAGCCATATCATCGCCAGCGCCGGTGATCGAAGATCCAGAAGAAGGCTCCATAAGACGAAGGTAACATGGTTCATCCGGGAGAAGCTCCACACCCACCACGGAGCCACAAATTAGAGGACAAGGTACATGCCCTAAGAGTCAAACCCGGATATACACCCCGACCCCCTGTGCCTAATGGGCGGTCAACTCGTCAGTTTCGGGTCCAGCACAGAGGGCGAGATTTGACGATAAAAGATTCCCCTCGTGCGGGCAAGTCAGGTACTACAGTTCTACGGGTGGAAGGGAACGCCGTCCACATCCACCCTCTACCAAAGCATAAAGAATAGTCCAGCCGGCAACGATAGAAGGTGAAGTAAAGAAAAGGAAAAAGGTAGAGGGGG
>JAGKTK010000510.1:81867-108539 GCA_018397895.1 Paralithodes camtschaticus | reverse complement strand
ATACCGGTATATATATATATAATATTATTAATTCATATACAAAAAATATGTTATTAAACATACTATTAAACAGTCCTTTAACCCATTCAGTGCCGGTGACGTCCTTTTCATTATAATATTCTGTCAATTATTAGACGATTGTATTCATGCTAGGAAGGACGTTACCCATTAACAGTTTGTAGACTATCTCAATTAATCCTCTTAGCTACCATATACCTTTCCTGAGCTTCACAACATGTTTCCATATAAATTACGTTGCCGGTACCGCATCAGTTAATGGATCAATTAGTATAGTCATTATAATTACCCTCTTCCTATGTTCTATAATTCCATACATTTTTAGAGTCTAGTATTGCTTTCTACACCATCATTATTTACTTACTGACTCCCTCTCTCACCCCCACACTCTCACTCTCTCCCATTTATCCATACCAATATCAGTGCCCTCTCCTACCCTCTACATTTGCTGACTAACTTTTTCTCTTCCACACAAACACACACACTTTCTCTCTCTCTCTCTCTCTCTCTCCCTCTGTATTATTCATAGTAACATCCGAATGTTCTAACAACCTCTTCATAGACCCTCAGCCACATCATCAGACACCCACTACTCTCAAATGGCCCGCAGCAATTAGTAGATCTCAACACTTGGAAAACAAAAGCAGAGAGAGAGAGAGAGAGAGAGAGAGAGAGAGAGAGCGAGAGCGAGACTGAGAGAGCGAGAAAGAGAGTTACAAGGAAGAGTTAGTATCTTGGAGAACTAGCGGTCCATTCCGGGGAGATACTCGAAGTGGAATCAAGAGACTGTTTAGTGCCTTACACTCATTACAAAGTGTGCAAAATACTGTATACTCTCTTCTTAAACTCCTCTACTGAAGAACTGTTTACAACTTCGGAGGGAAGTTTGTTCTAGGTAGAACAGATCTTTTATGTGAATTTTTTTCGACAAGTACTAGTGCTGAACCTTTTCAATTATAATTTCCAGCTATGGTTGCGCGTTATATTCATATTGAGGCTAAACATTTTGCTATAATCCACATTGTCCAACCCATTAACCCATAACTAGCGGCGCGCAACATAAGTCGAGTGTAATAAATCTGGACTATCTGGCGGCGCTCGACATAGGTCGTGTGGCAATTTCAGCACGTAATGTTGCTGAGAGAGAGAGACAAGTGGTGGCAGGAGAGTAGCGAGCGTATGACTGCTCCAGACCACCACGGCGAACCTGCTGACACGAATCCCACCTCCTCCCTCCCTCTCTCACTCGCTACATACGGAATTGTATGGGGAAAGTGCCGAATTACATGCTTTTTGCACTCGCGTTGTGCCGTTGTTGCAAGAAAACTAGCCATCATAAAAGGATCGTTATGGTGTCATTGGAAAGCTCTGTTTATGCCCTTTCAGGGATAGATACTTGTTTTACGTTCTGGGTATTATTTAGGCATGAAAATGATCACGTAAACAGCCCTATTTTGGCTAAAAACACCCCACTGGGCGGTACATATAAATAAACCGCTAGCCCGCTAATCTAGTGTTAAGTATTTTATAAACTTCAATGAGCAGATCTCATAGTCTGCGTGTCTCCAACGGAAAGAGATCAAGACCTCTCAACCGGTCCTCATAGCTTAGTCTTCTAATCTATGGAAAAAGCTTTGTAGTCTTAGCTTGTACTCTTTCCAGTCGCTCTATATCTTTCCTGAGTCCTGGAGACCAGAATTGAACAGTATACTCCAGGAGAGAGAGAGAGAGAGAGTTTCTGTTTCATATCTTTGGGCAACACCTTCTAGGCACTCGACAAGTTTATTAACATGTGCTAATTGTTATCTAGATATTCAGTTACATGAATATATAATCTGTTCAAAATTAGTAGGCCAAAACTCTTTAATCTTAACCTATTTAGCTCACAAGCGACTAGAGTAATCGAGCTAATAGTTATACCATTTGGGCAGGGTCAGCCAAGGAATTGGTGTGGAAATGTACAACTCTAGCCCTTTCTAAGTTTCTGAGGTTTAATCTAATTTATTTATCACACTCCCAACACCGAACACCTCCCAATGAAATTAATGAAAGCATGTGATCTTCCCAGGAACCAACGTATTTGGAACAGGGTTCACCACATCCAGTACTACTTGAGTATTACACAGTCAAAAACAAAAATAAACAAAAATAAAAGAGGGCACTCGGGAGAGCGCATAGCTCTCCCGAGTTCCCTCTTAGTTATAATTGTATCTATAAGAAATAATAACTGACAATTCTAGAAATAGAGTCACCATAAATCTAAGAGAGCGTACGAGAGAAGTCGAAGGGCAGAGAGGGAAAGGTAGACCAAGAGAGATGGGGAAGGATGGAGTTAAGAAGTACAGTGGCGCTAATAAGTTATGTCTTAGCTGCCATTACGTTTGCCTCGCTCTGTGCTGTATTATTTGTCTGTCAGATGTTGAATAGGGTTGATAAGTGTAGGATCATGTTTATATATCAATATCTTCCCCCAGGGTTACCATCTAAACGAAATAAGTGCAATCCACCTACTGATGGCGGAGGTATGCACTCTACCGATTGCCTCCAAAATGGATTCAATTCTTCTTGGTGTGTGTGTGTGACTTTGCTAAGGGTGGAGGGAGTTTGTGATTGTGTGACGTGAGAGTCATGTGTGTATGTACAGTGTGTGTTGTATTTGTTTGTTGTTCTATATGTTTGTTGTTTTATATGGTGGGGGTGGAGTGCTTTTGTTTGTGTTTTTGTCTCTTTGAGATTGACAAGTGCGTATGGTGTGTGTGTGTGTGTGTGTGAGTGTGTGTGTGTGTGTATGTTACAGTTTTGCAGAACAAAATATAAAGGATATAAAGGAACACGTAGAGTCAAAGTCTTGTGTTTCTCTCTCTCTCTCTCTCTCTCTCTCTCTCTCTCTCTCTCTCTCTCTCCAATGTTATTTTCTTTGATCAAAGTTAAGGACAAACTTCTTTAAATTAATCTTCACACAATATTGGAAAAAGTGTTCTCCTTAAAAGTAGATGAATGATACTTAAGGGAGATTGAAGGGTGATGTTATTGGTAAAAGTTTAGCTTCTTACCGGGAGGGAACATGGATTGAGATAGATAGATAGATATAGATAGATAGATACATACATACATACATTAGATAGATAAATAGATACATAGATAAATATATACATAGATAGATATATTGATAGATAGATGCAACGATAGATAGATAGATGTAGAGAGAGAGAGAGAGATTTCATAAAGATACAACTAATCACACAGACCTTACAATCCCAGTGAGGTGGTCAGGACTTGATTCTAACAGAGATAGTAGAACCCCATAAAAATAATAGTGGAGGGATAAAGATAGCACAGAGAAAGAGAGAGAACGAGCGTGAGAGAGAACGAGCGTGAGAGAGAGCGAAAGCAAGAAAGAACGAGAGCAAGAGAGAACGAGAGCGAGAGAGAAGGAGAGCGAGAGAGAGAGTATTAACTCATAAACTGCAGCAAGCCACACTTGAGGCTTGCTGGAAGACTGCGGCAAACCACACTTGAGGCACATTATTAAACACATACAAAATATGCACCAATGGTGAGACATTAGAAGACGATAGCATCTCACCATACCACCACCTGCTCTCCTATATCTCACTCCCTCCCTCACCACTTCCTCCATTTTATTCTCCCCTCTTTCCTTCCTATATTTCCTGCCTCCCCCTCTCCATCCATCACACACTCCCCTCCCGCCCTCACACACTGTGTGAGGTACCCAGCCACAGGACCCAAGGCAGAAGATACAGAACTGGGTTAACTACCTAGCCTCTGAGCTGAGGGAGCTTGATCATAGTGCCTTGGACAGATACACAGCAGCAGCAATGGTAATGAATTATAAATTTAAGGCAGAGAGCCGCACTCTCCAAGAGGTGGCCACCCCACCCATAACCACAACCCAGCCCAAAGCCACATCCCAGAGCCCACCCACCCATCCTCTTGCACAGCCAGTTCCTACAGCCACACCTGCCCTCCTTCCAGCCTTCCCCACAGGAGAACCATTCATGAGCAGCTACACCCCCGCCATTCACCACCATCAACACTAAAGGTCCTGGAATGGCGCCGTCTACGCCGTGGGATCACCTCCCAGAGCTGCCGACCATGGATGGATGCCGACCCTCCTGGCCGGGGACAAGATCACCGACCAGTGGAGGACAGCCGGCTGTCGACCGTAGGGAGCAGTTTCCGGGAGCCAAACCAACCCCTGCCCCCTCCCTGGGGGCACGACTCCTTGGAGCGGCTTCGGTCACACCGGGCAACTACCATACCTCTCACACCACACATTACACTGTTTTTCCTACATCGAGAAATGACTCTCTGGCTGTCTTTTCTCTAAGACTCCTTCTAGCCAGAGACATCGAGAACAACCCAGGACCCACCTACACATACATACGTCCAACATGCTCAAAACCCATCACTTCGAGTCGCCACACTAAGGGTTCAGTTCTCTGCAATTCATGCGGGAACTGGACCCATCTCACCTGCACAACACTTGCCTCCACGAAACATTACGCAAACACCTGGACCTGTTCCTCATGCCCCTCCCTCTCCCAGTCAAATCCCTCCCCTAAAACCCTTACACCTCTCCTCCCCAACCCACCTAGCCTTTCCATACCATCCACATCCTCAACCCCACACACCACACCACAACCTAATCCTTTCCTACCCTCATCACCTGCACCCCAATCCCCACCCCCACCACCGTCTCACCCATCTCAATCCTCTCCACTCACACCCCCACCTCATCCTCGTGCAGCAGCTCTCAACATACACCGTGCACACAACATTACCATTCTTCAACTAAACATAGATGGCATCAACACAAAGAAACACGAACTCACACACTTCATCAAACAACACAACATACAAATCGCCATCTTACAAGAAACAAAACTCCGCACAACACAAAAAACACCTACATTTCACGATTTCACCACTATTAGACAAGACCGGGCTATCGGTGGTGGCGTTGGCCTCATTACCCTGGTACACAAAAAAATAACCTATACAGTCACCAGTGCACATTCCAAATCCCTCCTCCCCCCAAATTATAACACAAAAGAAATACAATCCATTGAAATACACACTGGCAACAATTCCAACATAACCATCATAAACACATACATCCCTCCCCAAACATCCCCTACAGTACCCAATGAATACAGACCACAACTACAACAAATCACAAACACCCCACACATCATCTTGGGTGCTGACTTCAACGCCAAGACGTCAGCCTGGTTTGTCGACAACCCGGACACAGACAGAGGGCTGGCCTTACAACGCCAATCAGATAACCTCTTCATCCTCAATGACATCCATCAACATACCCATACTCTCACCCAAGCCCTCTACGACTCATCATCTCCAGATATCACCTTTTGCTTCCCAGAACTCTCCCCCACAACATCCTGGAGGGTGGTTAAAACCTTAAGCTCCGACCACCTCCCGATCATTATCACCACCAAAACCAGACTCACCCCAGCTAGCCACAGATACACTTACACCAACTATAAATGAGCCAACTGGGAAGCTTTCACAAACGATACAGAACAACACTTTGAAACCCTAGACAGCGCACACATCACTAATATCAACACTGCTGTCCACATATTCAACACAACTATCCAAAATGCTGACAAGAAACACATTCCAAGAGGTAACAGAAAAAGACGCAACCCAAACTTCTTACCAGACATTCCAAACCTCATCAGACAACGCGACACACTAAAACACTCCCCAGCACCCCACACACAAGACATCACACAACAAATCCAAGCACTCAACACCCAGATTAACAACAAAATACAAGAACAACAAACACTAAATTGGAATAGCTTCCTACAAACTCTTGATCACAAAATAAACCCCCCCAAAAATCTACAAAACATTAAACAGCATCACACTTTCCAACAGCAACACAACACAATCACATGCTGCAATCACAACAACGGACTCTACTCCTTCATGTAAACAACAAGCAAACACTCTCATTAATCACTTCTCTCATGTCAGCCACCTAAAACTCCATAAAGACGGCCGACGTGTCATCCGACGTAAGAGTCAATTCCCCACAGACCCTGACTATGCACCCTTCACCAACAACCAGACAAAGCACATCATCAACAATCTCAAGCACTCAACTGCCTGTGGCCTAGACAACATAAGCAACATACACCTCAGACACCTGGGACCATAAGGTATACAAGCACTCACTAACATATCAAACTACAGTTATTCACACAACACAATACCAGACATCTGGAAGCATGGTATCATCATCACATTCCCCCAACCCAACATAGACCCCTCGCTACCCTCCTCACACCGCCCTATCACACTCCTTTGCACCCCCTCCAAAGTCATAGAACGCCTTGTACTACAACTGATTACATACGCCCTACCCCTAGCTCCAACACAACATGGCTTCAGGCCACTGCACTCCACAAACACTCTTTTTACAGAACTTACACAAAGAGCTTTAGAGGGCATCAACTCAGCCAGACCACCACACAGATCAACACTTGCCACACTCGACATTAGTAAAGCCTTCGATGCCATCCCCTGCCACAACCTAACAAACAAAATCTACGACACAAACATGCACAACACACAAAAGTGGCTGGCCAACATCCTAGCAAGCAGATGTGCACACATATCTTTTGCCGGTCAGTCATCTAGCATCAGAAATTTCCCAAACAGCGTCCCGCAAGGATCCGTCCTGTCGATCGCACTCATCAATCTGTACATTCTATCTATCTATCTATATGCCCAGGCCCGATCCCCATTTTTCCAATTGTTTTATTTCTATTTTCTATTTCATTCTATCTTATTATTTTTTGTTTTCCTTTTTTTCTTGGCGCTGGCTGAATCCAGAGAGAGCAAGAACAGGGAAAACACAAAAACAACATAAAACAACGAACAAACACAGAATAAAACACAAATTCACACACATCTAGGTCACCCAGGAGAAGACCAGAGACCATGGTCACCAAGGTCGCTCCAGCACTCCCCCGGCCCCAGACCACCCGGAGAGGTTCCGATCTCGGCAGGCAGACATGCAGCGGAGCCGAAGCCACAAGCCCGCCCACCACACTTCCAGGCGCACCCTTCATAATAATCGTCTCCCCGGGCCAGGCGCCTGATGGACTATTATCTAGTCTAACTTGCGCCCGACCCATTCCCCCAAATGACCACGTGTTCACTCAACTATTCACAAGCATTCTCCATTCATTCCTGTACATACATGATATAAATACACCCACTACACCCCAAATAAACATAGCCTCCTATGCAGATGACATAACACTCAAATGCACACACCAAGACCTAGACACAGCAACACGTCTCCTTCAACCCCATCTCAACACATTACATGACTGGTGCACCACAAACAGACTCAATTTAGCCACAGCCAAATCCACCGCAACACTCCTCACAAGCTGGACAGGAGAACACAAGGACGCCCCGCAACTCACCATAAACAAAACACCTCTAACACACACACATTCACCCAAAATCCTAGGAGTAACAAATGATATTCTAATTACATTCAAACAGCACACCACAAATATGAAAAACCAGATTAACTTGCTCATCCACCCTACGTGGTGGATTGTGTTCTTTTATTTATAAATTTTTATTTTACTTAAGCGTTGTTTCCACTTAGCGATTTTGATTAGTTGTTTTGTCTTTTTTCTGTGTTCGTATAAGTTTTGTTTGTTTATTTTGAAAGTTTTACATATAAAGAAACTGACACCCAGACTTAATGCCCGCAGGTAACTTACCCACACAAAATTTGGACACAACAAAGAAACCACCACCACAGTTTACAAACAATACATAAAATCAGTGATGGAATACACAAGTCAGGCCTGGGCTTCTAACCTAGCTGAAACACATCATAAGACCTTACAGACTATTCAAAATAAAGCCCTAAAAATAATCACAGGCTGCACAGCTACTACACCTATAGATCACCTACATCAAGAATCTAAAGTCCTCAAAGTCAAAGACCATCTGGACATGAGAGGCACTCAATTCCTGGCAGAAGCCTCCACGAACCAACACCACCCACTACACTACATGGCAACACTCCCACAGACACCAAGAAATATCAAAACACCCAGCACTCGGTATCACACTCAAATACTGTCTTCTCTCCCTCCCTGCCCACCCCAGACCAGCTTCCAGAAGCACATCCACACTCATATATCTCGCCGTTCTATCCTATCACTCATAGACAACACGCAGCTCCAGGCACGACCTCCTGAAATCCACCCTTCTGAATCCTCCCTTCCTCTCGAGGACAGAATTTACCTGCCTAAGGTCAGATGCGGACACCATCTAGCTCTTCTGAGCTATCAGAAGAGACTGGATGACTCCGTCGTCGACACCTGCCCGGGATGTAACACAGCACCCCATACCATTAAACACATCATAAAAGACTGCATTTCACACGCTCAATTATGCCAACAACACAATCTACACTCCTTGAGAGCTCTGTGGGAAAGCCCGACCGTGGCCATGGCCTTCTTTGGGGACTCGGGGCTGTTCGGCCAGGCAGCTTAGGGAACGACAACAACATGTGGGGGTCTCAGCTGCCCAACTACAGATAACCTGGCTCACCCATGCCAGCGACGCCAGGCCCACCTATGACCCCAGGGGTGCTGTTAAGCATTTCAATGGGATCACTCATGGCGGCTGCTTCTCCTGCCCTTCCCACCAACCAGTTTGACACAACAATCAACAACCCATCACACTCCACCACATCAACACGAAACAAGCCAAGATAATAATGTTTCCCCATTTTTTAAATAATTTGAATATATTTTTTCTAGTCATTTATCTGTGCTGTGTGTGTGAGGTATTTTGGTAAATTGTTCCTGATTTCAGTTATACTGTAATATGTCCATGTTTATAAACAGGTTTGTGATATGAGTGTGTGGTATGTAACGGACCAATACTCCATTGCTCTGTATAATTGTATAGATTGAAAATGTATTTATGTAGTAATTGTGTATCGAAATTACTATCTTATTATTCTTACCTCTTTTTATCATATTATCCTTCCAAAGTACAGTTCCCTGGGGTGAGTTCAAGTAGTTCTTATTGTAGAGAGAAGGCATCTTCATCTGTAAATGAAAAGGGAAAAAAGAAAGGGTTACACACATATTAAAAAATAGTGAGTGTAACTAAAACGGAAAATTAGACAAGAATAAAGATACATACAAAAATCTGATGATGTACGTAGGAAGGAAACAATCGGATGATGTGAAAGTTGTATAATTAAAAATAATATACATTTTTCAAAATAAATTGCACAACAACGTCCACATAAATTGATAAGTAATTTAAGAATGAAGGAGAATATCAAAGTACCATGATACCACGGTAAACATATATAAGTAAGCAGGTACATTTTGAGAAACATTAGAACAAAACAAGCAAAGAAATCCGATAAAATATATATTATTATCTAAAAAATAAGTAAAAGGAATACCATTACCATAACATCTGGGATTTAGCTATTCAGAATGAAATCAGGGAATAACATGACCATATTAAAAAGCATGATGTTAATTAACAAGGTAAAACAAAAATGGAAATTACTAAAGTCTTATTCCATTTTATGGGACAAAAAGGCCATTGTGGGGTTCAGGGGAGCGCCAGGTGTACTGCACCTTCAGGGCGTTCGGGAAATTCCTTTCAGGGCACTCCTTACATACTCTTGCACACTCTTAACACACTCTTGATGGTCGTTGTACAGACGTAGCGACTGACTCGTGGGCTGTTCGAATCCCGGGAGGACCATATGCTTTCATTAGTTTATTCAAGTACATTGGGATTTGTAATTGATGATTAATGTTTAGAACGAGGTGTTACTTATTTCTATAGGTTCAGGAACTAGTATAGCAAGGCCGGTCCTTAGTGATCTTGGCCCCATTCTATGTTCTTTCCTCTCACTAAAACATTTCGCTTTCCATAATACATGATTAGATTGCTATCCAAAATTCGAAATTGGAATTAATCATGATCGTGTACTCAACCTTTAACTGTGTTGGTGGTGTAATAGTTTAAGTGCTTATGTTCTGGGTGTGGTGTCCCGAGTTCCAATCCCAGGAGGACCATCTGCTTTCATTAGTTTATTCAAGTACATTTGGGTTTGTAATTGATGATTAATGATAAGAACGGGGTGTTACTTATTAAACACTTAAACATTAGGCTATTCAGTGTGCAGTTGGGTATGAGTACATGATTAGATTGTTATCCAGAATTTGATAAATGTATATAAAATCGTAGTCATGTACTTAATCCTTTAACTGTCTCGATAGTGTAATGGTGACAGTGTTTATTATCTGTATGTGGTAACCCAGGTACGAATCCCGGGAAGAACACATGCTTTCATTAATTTCATTGGGAAGTGTTTGGTGTTGGAAGTTAAATTAACAAATTAGATTATTTTTCCGTTATTATTTTAATTTTGTCCATTGCGTGGTGACTAATAACGAATCATGGCGGTTACGTATTGACTCGTAAATCTGCATACTAACTCGTACGTACGGTAGGCACACCGCACTCGTAACTCACTTGTCAGGTGATGAACTTGTGGCCAATTTCCCCGATTTTGCGACGACTTCAGATTCGGCTGGACTCTTGAACCTATTTGTGAATGTATGAACCCCCTTTACACATGAGACACTCATATACACACACACACAAACTTTCTCTCTCTCACAAACATACACACACAAAAGCATGCACACAAGCACACAAATAGCACATACTCACAAGCACACACATACTAACCAGTAATCAGGGCTGTCACTCACACATCTTAATTAATAATTTGTGTCTGAAACCTTCTTAAAAGAAATACTATATAATTATGCAACATGATTTAAATAATTTCCATTAACTTACAGGAAGTCATAAGCAGAGTTGAGGTTGTATTGCCGTGGAACAAAAGGGGTGAGCAGTTTGTTCAGGGCCTTGGCGGTCTGGTAGGTAGCAGTAGGGATCTGTGATATGATGGGGTGGACTTCCTAGAAATTCTACGAGATGCCCCCCCAGCTAACGACCACATCATCGCCTCCCTCGACGTAGAGAGTTTGTTTACCAACGTGCCCGTTGACAAGACCATAGATATTATCATACGTCGAGTTTACCACTGCCCTAATACGCCCCCCCTGGACATCCCGGAGAAGGCCCTGAAGACGCTCTTGGAACTATGTACCAAGGAGTCCCCTTTCCTCTGCCCCCATGGGAATATGTACCAGCAAATCGATGGTGTAGCGATGAGAAGCCCCCTGGGGGTCCTGTTCGCCAATTTCTTCATGGGAACTATCGAAGAGGAACTCCTGGCTGCCCACCGGCCCACTGTCTACTGCAGGTACATCGATGATATCTTCGTGCGGGTGAAGGACCTGGGCGAACTCAGGGACCTCCAGCCGCGCTTCATGGCTGCCTCCGGACTCAACTTCACATACGAAGAAACCACCAATGGACATCTACCCTTCCTCGACCTCCTTGTCTCCCTCCACGACCACGGCTTCAAAACTACAGTGTACACCAAACCTACTAACAATGGCCAATGTCTTAATGGGGAAAGTGAATGCCCTAAACGATACCTACAGTCCACCATCGCCGCCTATGTCAGGAGAGCCCTCACCCATTGCACCACCTGGAATGACACACACAATGAACTGGAAAGGCTCACCCAGGTCCTAGTCAACAATGGGTATTCCAATACTGACGTCACCAATGCCATCAACCACCACCTAGAAAAATGGTACAAACAAGACCCCCCTAGCACCAACCCAGCCAATGACATTACATTTTTCTACAGAAACTACATGTCTTCCGACCACACAACAGACGAATCCATTATGAAAGAAATAATTGACAAAAACGTCCTCCCCACCAACCCTGACAATAACAAAAAATTAATTATTTACTACAAATCACCTAAGACCTCCAACCTTGTCCTCCGTAACCGCCCCATTTCCATTTCCACCAACCAACCGAAAGACGATCATGTGATATACCAGCATATTTGCACCTCTGGGGACTGTGGACCCCTATCCTATGTTGGAATAACACAGACTCGCCTTTCCCGTCGACTAACCTTCCACCTTCAATCTGGCGCTATAAAAGATCACTATCAAGGCCCCCACCATCTTGCCCTAACTCGCGCCGACCTAGACAAACAAACCACCATACTCGACAAAGAATCAGACCCCAGAAGACTAGCTATTTTAGAAGCTCTATACATCCAAACACTCAACCCCAGCATTAACAACCAAACACAAGACCTTCAAATTCTTCCTTCAGGCAAGCGCTACAGGCATGCTGCCCCCTGCCTTCCTCTCGCCCCGTGCCCCCCTCCCTTACGCTTCCACGCTCAGCACACAACTGACAACACCAACCAATCACAGCCACCCACAGCCAACAACCAACCACCGATAAGATTTAGTGCCCGTCTCGCGAATAGACTGCCTTCCACCAATGAACAGCCACCACACACCCAGTAGCTCCGCCCACCTCCCTCTACTTGATCCTCGAATTTTGTATAAATATAATGCTTTGTCCCTATTCTAATCATTACCTCTCCATTCCCTGAAGATGCAAGATGATTACTTGTGAAACGTTGGATCCACCATGAATTTTGCTAACCTTTTGTACCTCATCTCTGAACCCCAGAGGAAAATTGTTAGAACTATTGAAAGCTGTAACAATAAAATCCTGAATGCTGAAACTGCTATTGCTTTTAACCTCGTCTGTTTAAAAGAGATTCTATTACCTGGCTATACTAACATAAAACTCCACAACGAGAATGCCAGATATATATATTTTGTTGTAGCTAGAGGGATGATAATGATAATTAAAGGGCATAGTTCACGAGGTTAGCTATCCTCATTATCATAAATGTTAGTGTGCAATATACCTCCTATTTGCAATAATAGTAGTTCGAGTTTCTTATTTATGTAAATATAATTAAAGTAGTTAGTTGGATGGTGGTGGTGAGAGGCATTACCGACATGTCATGATGTATATACAGGAATTACGGGTACCCATAGGAAAACACAATCTGTTAAAGAGTTTTAGGAGTCAGATCACTGGCCACCATTTTGATTCTCAGTATCTCTGGTAAGCACTCCATGTTGTGAAAGCACTTACAAAGAAGGACAGATATTTAAAGAGAGGAATGAGTAAGTGTATGAGTAGCATAAGCTTAATAATGAAGTTAGAAATAATGGTAAGCTATCGAATAATGCACTGTGAAAGTGAAAATCAAGATGGAATATTTTGATACGTTGTCCCTACGCTATTTTACAAAGATATACTTTTTCCGTTTGTCCGGTAACACTAGTGTTGTCATTTGGATTGAGCTGCCAATAGGTATTTATATATGATTAAACAACAAAATATGAATAGTTGTATTGATAGATACTTAAGGATAGACAAATTGTACACTCATATGATATAAATATCAAATGCTGCCTTCACATTACTTCATCATGTACCAAATATAACAGGGTAAGCTAGATACAGGCAATATCAAAACAGATTCGAATCCCGCGGTCTAATTCCTTTATCACTACCACAAGAGAGAGGCGAAAGGGTTTGTCATCACCTTACTAAGTTTAAAATATCTTGCATGGCTTTGTTTACTATTTTAGATAAACATTTATGGCAAACCAAGACAACTGTGCAGTATCAATCATGCTTTAACATGCTTTAGACAGAGATAAAATGGAAAGGGATTATTCATGATGTATGTTCTTTAAAGGAAGCCGTTACCTGAGCGGGGTTCGAACCCATTACATAAAGAAACATTCCACTAAAAATCACAAAACGAGGACTTATTATTTCGCCTCACAAAATGCGGAAAATATGACTATCAGTTTCAGTCAAGAATAAGTGGCATGTTAAACTTCCACAACAACTAGCAACTCTCTTTGTAGTCACTAAAACCTTGGTAGGTGAAAAGATTTGGCAAGTTCATAAAATATCAGTTGATATCAAATGGCTGTTTTAGCCTAAAAACCCCAAAGTTATTCCTTTCTTATCACTCGTTCAGAATTAGTTATCTTTAGTTACTTTGACTTAGATTTATCCCAACAATCAAAAGAATAATATATTAGCATATACTGTAAAGGTAAAATGTAAAGATTATGTAAAATCTAATTATAATTTATTTACATGATTAATTTTACACAAAAGTGACTCCAAGTGAAACAATCAAAGTGAGAAACATTGAAGTGAAATAATAAAGAAACTCTTAAGAAAAATAATACATAGTTATATAAAATTAATACCCTCCAAGAGAGTAAGTGAAAGCAATCAATAAACAGAAAAATCCTAGGCGATACTTATTCAACTCATGGTGATTCTTTTACAAACAAACTCAGGGCAGGGCAGCTTATGATGGTGGTGGCGAATACACTACCTTGCCGTTACGGTACTAGCGGCTTACTGTATATACCCTTAGCGCACCTGGCTCTGATATCAACTTCTCTAACTGCATTTATCTCAACTCATTATATACTTGCTGAATTAAAGTATTACTTTTACCAAGAACTCTATGATATATCTTTTAAACATTACTTATGATTAGAAAAGCCAAATAAATACATTATTACGTAGTTATAATCAATATCATTCGTACGTCAGGCAACGAAGAAGTTTCAAGGGAGTTGGATAAAAAAGGGGGGGAGAATGAGGGTTACGGGTGTAGGGGATAGGGGGTAGAATGGAATGTAAGGGTGGTAGGCTGCAAGAAGCCTCCCAATACCACCACATTCTAAATCGTACACTCTTGAACAAAAATGTCTTCCTATATATGAAACTAAGCCGTCTACAGATTGAATTAATTATACCGGGCTCATAACATTGCATACGATGTTCATCATAAATAATTAAAGATCGTACCCACCATAACAAGCACAATACCTCAATTACAACCAGTGACACTTGAATGAAATAGAAATCCTTAACACCTCCCTCACAAAGAGATTTATAAGAGAAGCGAAACTAAATCTAAACCCTAATACAATTATGTTAAACCTAATACCATTCACCAAACCATAAACCAAAACCAAAATCACATTAACAAACTTACAAATTATTGCTGGCAAAATAGCTCTAACAACTAAAATTGTTCTCATTCAGTTCCGGGACATAATGTCCGCGATAATATTGTTCTTTCCCTTTATATGGTGAATTTCAAGGTTATATGGTTGCAATGCCAAGCACCATCTCATTAACCGCTGATTCGAGTTTTTCATTTTATACAAGAATTTCAGGGGGTTGTGATCAGTAAACACTTTCACGGGAAAATGTGAACCGCTAAGATACACATTAAACTTATCCACTGCAAAGAGCAAGGCAAAACACTCTTTTTCAATAGTGCTGTAGTGTTTCTGATAAGGTTTGAGTTTACCGGATGCATAGCAAACTGGATGCAAAATCTCAGCATCACTGCACTGTAACAAAACTGCTCCTACACCAACATCACTAGCATCCACCTGAATTATGAACGGTTTATGCAAGTGAGGGGACTTCAGAATAGGTGCATTGACTAATAGGCAACGAATCTTTGTGAATGAAGTTTGGCATTCTGGGGTCCACACAATTTTTTTCTTGGGACTAATCAAGTCTGTTAGGGGGGCGGAGAGGTCAGCGAAGTTGGGTACAAATCTCCGATAGTACCCAGCCATAACCAAGAAGCACATTACTGCCTTGCGGTCCTGGGGAATAGGCAGTGTTGAAATGGCTTCGACTTTGGCAGAAATAGGGCTGACTTCGCCTTCTCCTACCACGTGACCCAGAAAGATTAGTTTGGCCTGGCCGAACTCACTCTTGGCAAGGTTGACAGTGAGTCCCGCCCTGGCCAAGTTGGAGAAGAGACTCTGTAGCTGGTGAAGATGATCCTGCCAGGATTCGCTGTAGACCACAATATCGTCGAGGTAGGATTGCATGCCCGAGAGGCCATCTGTCACCCGGTGGATTAGTCGCTGGAAGGTGGCGGGCGCATTCACCATATCGAAAGGCATGACGGTGTATTGGAATAGCCCGTCCGGGGTGACAAATGCAGACACTCTCTTGGCCCTCTCCGATAGTTTTATCTGGTAGTAACCCTTCAGCAGGTCAATCTTGGAGATGTACTTTGTTCCTCCCAAACAGTCCAACAGGTCGTCGATCCGTGGCAGAGGGTAGCAGTCCTGGCGGGTGAGTTGGTTTACCCGGCGATAATCCGTACACATCCTAAATGTGCCATCAGGTTTGTCCACGAGTAGGCATAGAGAGGCCCACTCGCTGTCGCTCCATTCCACCAATCCATGGGCGAGTAGGAAGTCCACTTCCTGTTGAAGTGCTGCACGCTTCTCTGGATTGGCGCGGTATGGATGTTGTTTGATGGGAGTGGCCCCCTCCGTCAGGACCACATCATGTTCCACCAAGGTACACTGCTGGGGAACGTCACCAAACAGCTGCGGAAACTCGGAAAGCAGGTACTCCAAGTCTTCACCTTGGTCAGACAACAAGTGCTGGAATTTTAAATGGGGGTTAGTCAAGAAGTCCGAGTTTTTCAATTTGTTATCAAGAGGCAACTGGATGTCATTATGCTCCTTTATCTTTAAATCCTCTAGTTCACCTTCAAATTGTGCTACAGATTCAAAGTTTAATACCTTATCTGGAACTCTTCAGTGATAGGCTTTCAGCAGGTTAACATGTACTAGTCTTTCTGACTTCCTACGATGAGGAGTTTTTAAAACATAATTCACATTACTTGTTTTCTTAAGCACAACATATGGACCATGGTACTTGCTTTGTAGCGGCGTTTTAGGTATAGGCAGAAAGGCAAGCACTAGATCTCCTGGCTGAAATTCTCTGACAACTGTAGTCTTATCATACTGTACTTTTATTTTATCTTGAGACTTCTCTAAATGATTCATAGCTAGTTCTACTGCAGATCTCAGTCTAGATTTAAATTGATGCACATAAATGAGAAGATGTTTATTAGAGTTAACATTGATCCAAGTATCTTTTAACACTTTCAAGGGACCTCTGACCTCTTGACCAAAGACTAGGGAAAATTGTGAAAATCCTAGAGAATCTTGTACCCTGCTTCTTACAGCATACAACACAAAAATGGATACCCTCATCCCAGTCGGCATAGTTTTCTTCACAATATTTAGTGAGAATGGAGTTGAGGGTCTGATGGAACCTTTCTAATGCCCCCTGAGACTGTGGGTGACTGGCAGTGGAATGGTAGTGGTGTACTCCCAACTCTTCCATTGTTTGCTTGAAGAGCTGAGAGGTAAAATTACTTCCTAAATCAGAATGTACCACACAGGGTATTCCATACTGTGTGAAAAATTTACTAAGCGCCTTTACTACATTCTTTGATGTTATACGCCTCAAGGGGAACACTTCTGGATACCTAGTGGTGGAACACATGACAGTCAACAAGTACTCATTCCCACTACGGGTTCTTGGCAAAGGTCCTACACAGTCAATTATTATTTTACTGAACGGTTCATCCGTTACAGGGATGGGATTTAAAGGTGCAGGCTTGATGGGTTGGTTGGGTTTCCCAGCAAGTTGACACACATGACAAGTTTTACAGTAAGACTTAACGGATTGTTTCATCCTCAGCCAAAAGAAATCATTGAGAATTTTGTCATAAGTCTTGTTGACACCCAAATGTCCACCACCAAGGTCATGAGCAATGGAAATGAAGTCTACTCTATACTTATGTGGCACAACTACTTGATGCACTTCTTGCCAGGGCTCATCAGCTGGCACATTGGGAGGTCTATTTTTGCGCATCAGGGTACCACTACTTAGATAGAAGCATTGAGGATAGTTTCCTATATCTGACTCTTCCACAGCCCTATCAATATATACTGCCAGTTCAGGGTCCTGCTTCTGAGCCTCTTTGAGAGTTTCAGAATCAATGGAATGAAATGAATGAAATGGGAATCTTGCTAATATCCTCTGATCCTAAATCAGGAAATAGGGAGGAAGTGTCTAGGTCAACACTATCAGGATCAACTTTGTCCTTCTTACTGTGGTGACCAGCCCCATTCCTAGCCACTACACAGGAGGGAAACAAATTGGGATACTGACTTTCTAATTGCTTAGTGTTGTTATCAGAGGAGGGAGTGGAGGTAACAATGGGGTCTGGTATCACTTTGCCACCGGCGATATCGTTTCCCATCAAAACGTTCACTCCTTCTACAGGTAGGGAATCTTGAATCCCAACAGTAAAGTAACCACTAGCTAACTCAGTTTTTAGATACACCCTAGCCAAAAAAACAACAAGACACCCACTGACTCCCTGAATCAGTATACTCTGGCCCAGCAAACAGTCCTCAATACTGGGCACCAATTATCTTACCAAGAGGCTATGAGAAGCTCCTGTGTCTCTCAAAACATAAATGGGATAGTCAGTGGAAGCGTCAGAAGAGGAAACTGATCCTGTGGAAAGAAAAGGTTGGAACTGGTTAGAACAGCTAGGTGGCATACTAGTGAAAACCTGGTTGTGAGAGCCATCAGAGTCAGAACAGGCACTGAACACAGGTGGAGTAGGAGAGGATATCGCTACTCTATTTGGATTAAGTACAAGGGAAGAGGCTAGGACAGCACTCTTCTCTGGTTTACGGGTTTTCTCTTTTAATTTTAATTTGGGTCACTCTCTAAGAAAATGTCCAGGTTGTTTACAGTAGGCACAAACTAAGGGTCCAGGAGGTTTAATGGAAGAAAGAGAAGTTTTGGTAAATTCTTTTTTATCAGATCCATTGCCCCCAGATGCTACCCTTGAAACTGGTTGGGAGACACCACCATAACCAGACCTACCACCAGTAGAGTGAAAACTACCAACATCACGAGGACCAGCACCAGAATGTGGCCGGTTGCCAGGCCCTCTCTGTCCCGTCCTGAAATAAGAATCGCCATGAGTTAATCGGTAATTTTCAGCCAAAATAGCCGCCCTGTCTACAGATTGCACCTCTCTCTCTTGGAGGTAAAGATTTAAGGGGAAGGGGACTTTGCGGAGAAATTCTTCAAGCAGAACTAGCTGGCACAACTGCTCAAAGGTTGTCACTTTACTGGCTCTCAACCAACTCAGAAACTTTCGCTCTTTTTCCTTTACAAATTCTAGATAGGTTTGTTTTTCACCTTTCTTCATATCCCTGAAACACTGACAATGAGTTTCAGGAACCTGATCATACACTGCCAAGACTGAAGTTTTAAGAGTTTCATAGGTCAGGGATTCACTAGGGAGATTGGTGTAAACCTGCTTGGCTTTACCTATGAAAGCAGTCTGGGCTAGAAATGCCCACTGATCATTTGGCCACTTGAGTTGGTTGGCTGCCTTCTCAAAAAGGATGAAGAAATTTTCCGGGTCAGTCTCATCAAAACCAGGGACAAATTTTAAACTATGACCCTTATCAGAAAATGGTCTACTTGCAACCGAATCCCTTTGATTCCGGTTTTCTTCAGCTTTTAACTTTAACATGCACTCATCATGCTCTCTCTCACGTTGCTTCTCCTCAAGCTCATACTGTTTTTGTTCAAGCTCATGCCGTCTTTGTTCACGCTCATGTTCAATATTATGCTGTTTCTGTTCACGCTCATGTTCAATTTCAAGCTGTTTTTGTTCAAACTCAAACCGTTTTTGTTCACGGTCATGTTCAATTTCAAGCCTTTTCTGTTCTCTGTTAGCTTTTGCATTCTCCAGCTCTAATAGTTTCACTTTCATCCATGCATCACTACCTCCTTCCTCTGCACACAACTGATATGCTGCCTCAGACAAAACTTCAGTATTTACCAATTTCTCAATCACACTCCTTCTAATCTCACCTTTGGTATTACTAGTTTGGTAAGGTGCATCATACTCTGTGGCTAAGGAAATCCAGTCTACTTTTCTGAGCTTCGACACAGACAAGGTGCTCAAGGAGGGATCAGTGACAAATTCACTAACTTTAAATTCCATGATTGAATGCCATGAACGAGAAAATGTATGATAAATTAAGATGAGGGGTAAATGTGAATAATTGGCATTAAAGAACATAGAGGCTGACACAGCTCTCTCAACTCATAAACAGAGCGAAACGAGATGGATGAGATGAGTATATGATGTCCGGGGGAGGGACTTAATGTTTCAGTAATGTCCTCAATTATTAACCAACGAGGGAAAGAAAGGAATCCTGGTCACGGCACCATGTTACGTTACGAGCGGGGTTCAAACCCATAACATAAAGAAACATTCCACTAAAAACCACAAAACGAGGACTTATTATTTAGCCTCACAAAATGCGGAAAATATGACTATCAGTTTCAGTCAAGAATAAGTGGCATGTTTAACTTCCACAAAAACTAGCAACTCTCTTTGTAGTCACTAAAACCTTGGTAGGTGAAAAGATGTGGCAAGTTCATAAAATATCAGTTGATATCAAATGGCTGTTTTAGCCTAAAAACCCCAAAGTCATTCCTTTCTTATCACTCGTCAGAATTAGTTATCTTTAGTTACTTTGACTTAGATTTATCCCAACAATCAAAAGAATAATATATTAGCATATACTGTAAAGGTAAAATGTAAAGATTATGTAAAATATCATTATAATTTATTTACATGATTAACCCTTCCTCCCCGGGTGTCATTTTAAAATGACACCACGGCAGATGGGCCGGTACCCGGGTGTCATTTTAATAGACAGTAAGCTTGAAAGCCTATTCAGCTTGGTCTGAACGCCGTGCGTCCGACGCATGTAAACAAAGCCGATTGTTGCTTCACCGCACCTCCGAAAACAAGAAGTAGAAGACTCATTTGTTATTGTATGTCTGTATGTCGTTGTTTCAGTAGTGAAAAGATCGTCATATTGCTAACATTGCCTGAAAATGCTCTCCACTAAAATCGTCATCACAACTGAACCAGTTGACTTAGAGAGCTCTACTCAACACCAGTCTACAGATTGGAAACCGCACTACATTTATAGATGCGTGGGAAATTTCTAGCAGTTAAAATTAACCAAAATACGGTAGCCTAGGCCTAGACGTTTTTCGGCCAGATCGCCCGGGTACGCCGCACTGTCATTAGGAGAGCTAGCCCGGGCCAGGAGGGTTAATTATACACAAAAGTTACTTCAAGTGAAACAATCAAAGTGAGAAACATTGAAGTGAAATAATAAAGAAACTCTTAAGAAAAATAATACATAGTTATATAAATACCCTCCAAGAGAGTAAGTGAAAGCAATCAATAAACATAGAAATATCATAGGCGTATACTTATTCAACTCATGGTGATTCTTTTACAAACAAACTCAGGGCAGGGCAGCTTATGATGGTGGTGGCGAATACACTACCTTGCCGTTACGGTACTAGCGGCTTATATACCCTTAGCGCACCTGGCTCTGATACCAAGTTCTCTAACTGCATTTATCTCAACTCATTATATACTTGCTGAATTAAAGTATTACTTTTACCAAGAACTCTATGATATATCTTGTAAACAATACTTATGAATAGAAAAGCCAAATTCATTATTACGTAGTTATAATCAATATCATTCGTACGTCAGTCAGGCAACGAAGAAGAAAATGGGGGGAGAATGAGGGTTACGGGTGTAGGGGATAGGGGGTAGAATGGAATGTAAGGGGGGTAGGCTGCAAGAAGCCTCCCAATACCACCACACTCTAAATCGTACACTCTTGAACAAAAATATCTTCCTATATATGAAACTAAGCTGTCTACAGATCGAATTAATTATACCGGGCTCATAACATTGTATACGATGTTCAATCATAAATAATTAAAGATCGTACCCACCATAACAAGCACAATACCTCAATAATGATTACAACCAGTGACACTTGAATGAAATATAAATCCTTAACACAATTACAAGTATAATTAATGGATAGTTAATTAAAATAGGTAAAATATTATGCATACATTAATAAGATAACGTAAAAAATACTGTAAGTGGAGAATATATAGGAGAATATAAAGGAATGAAAGGAATATAAAGGGGGCAGGGGGCTAGGAATCCTCCTCCCCTTGTATAATTCTCCTACTCGACGAGACAGAGAAACGGGCGAGGGAACGCGAAATTGGTTCCGGACCCTGAGAATAGGAACTTAAAATTTTTTTTCTGTTCGGGCTCTGTCTCGTGTCGGCCACCCCCAGCAATGAGTTATGTGCCTGAGTACATACATATATACATAGATACATACATACATACATACACACATACATACAGAAAGGAAAAGGACATAAATTTTATTATACTTAAGGGAAGATTTTAGCTTGCTTCCTAGATCTCCACCAACCTTACCAATACAGCCACCCTAAGACCTCCCTTTAAGATTTTGTTTTACATGTTATGGTAGAAACAAGTCCCGACCTAAGCCTAGCTGCTGCAGGCTTGCGCGCACTATCATTCACCAGGATCGCCAGGAATAAATCTACACCTAAACGCCACAAAAGGTCTTCAAATTGACAAAGAAAAGGGGCGAAAGTTCTTAATATCGACAAGCTAATGGGGTGAACGTCTAATAAAATCAGAACTGATTAGGCTAAACATGAGGGAGAATGTATATATAATAATATATCTTATAATGGTAGACAGACTAACAAATAAAAAAAACCCACACACACACAAAACTAAAATAAAAAGCATGAGAGTACTCAATGGCTTCAATGCATTGCTTGTCTATACCATACCCTGTTCCAAATACATAGGCTAAAACTCTGAACCTAAACCTAAATAACTCACAAGCAACTAGAGTAATCGAGCTAATATATCTACCATTTGGGAAGGGTCAGCCAGGTAATCGGTATGGAAATTTACAGCCCATTTCCTCCAGCTCTTTTGGAGTTACAGAGGTTAGTGTTCCGATTTCTGGCCTATACATATTTGGAACGGGTATAGTTCTTGTATTTTATTGTATTTTATTACCGTCCTCTAATATTGGGGCCCTCAACGTGTGTCGCCCGGATGAAACGTTTGAAACGTACTATTTTTAACCTCACACATAGAGGATCAAACGTTTTCTCTGATGGAGATTTCTTTTAATGGATAACCATGCTATGTATAGATTGATTAATATATTCATTACCAATATTTGTTTGTATTTTTTTGTATTTTTGTTATTGTTTTGTATTTGGCATAAGCATTAATAATTAATTTGTTGGTAAAATCTGTTTTCCCCTGATTCTCTGTCGGTCTGTCTTTATTTATTATTATTTTGTTCTATGTGGATGAGGGAGACAAACGGCAGCACTGCCTGTAACGTGGCCGGACGGATTGCCGACGGACATTTGGCCGAACGGTTAGGTTAAGTTAGGTTAGGTTAGGTTAGGTTAGGTTAGGTTAAATTAGGTTAGGTTAGGTTAGGTTAGGTTAGGTTAGGCTAGGCTAGGTTAGGTTAGGTTAGGGTCTGTCGGCCAAATGTCCGTTCGGCCAAATGTCCGTCGGCAATCCGTCCGGGAGCCGCCTGTAACGTGTGCCTCCCCCAGTTGAAAGAGTGACAGGGCCAAAATCAAGGAATGTTCGAGCCAAATTGCCTGGACACTCGGAGTTTGAAGCAATTTAAGTCATAGAATGAGGGGAAGATGGATTCAGAAAGAGAGTTCCAGAGCTCAGCAGTTGAATAGAAGAAGGTTTGGGAATATCGTTTCACTCTTGGATTGGAGAGTTGCACAGAGTAGGGATGGGATTGTTTTGCAAGACGGGTGCTACGTACTCTACGTAGAGGAGGTGGTATACACAGAGAGCTCTGAGGAATACTGATTATTGTAATAGCGGTAGAATAGCGAGAGAGATGCAACACTGTAGCGAAAAGAGAGAATGCAAAGTCAGTGAGTGGACGTGAGTTAATGAGACGAAAGGCTTTCTTTTCTACTTTGTTGAGAAGTGCTGTGTTAGAGGATCCTTCCCACACATGCGAACAATTCTCAATACATGGATGCACTGTGCCCCTGTACAGAGCAGGTAAAGAACCCCCAGAGGTGGTTTGAGCACACCAAGCTTCTGGGAAGCTGTTTTTAGCAAGGGTGGTAATAATTATGGTCTTTCCAAGTGAGATCAGGAGAAAAAGATATTCCTAGAATACTGAGAGAAGATGAAGGATTGATTTGCGTATTGTTGAAGTATAAGGGATAGCCCTGTGGGAGTTCTTTACGGGTAGATAAATGAAGATATTGGGTTTTGGAAGCATTGAAAGTAACATGATTTTCTCTGCCCCAAATGGAAATGGTTGACAGGTCAGAATTTAAGTGTTTTATGGCATCATCACATGATTTTTGTAGTGCTTGTTTATTAGGGGGTTCTGGAAAACTAGTTGAATAGTGTAAGGTAGAGTCATCAGCATATGAATGGATAGGACTGGAGGTATAGTTGAGCAGATCATTAATGAATATTAAAAAGATAATTGGAGATAGGACAGAGCCCTGAGGAACACTGGAGTTGACAGGTTGAGGAAGTGAACAATGGCCGTCCAAAACAGCTGCTATGGAATGGAACGGCCAGAAAGGAAATTCGAGATAAAGGCGCAGATAGAGGGATAAAAATCGAAGGAGGGTAGTTTAGAAATTAGAGATTTGTGCCAGACTCTATCAAAGGCCTTCGATATGTCTAGCGCAATAGAAAAGGTCTCACCGAAGTCTGTCTGTCTGTCTGTCTCTCTCACTCTATCTCTCTGTGGTGTTGTATAGTTGTTAATTATGGTATATCCCTATTAGTTGAGGTGTCTGGCAGCTCTCTCTCTCTTTGTCGCACACAATCACTTTCACTCTCTCTCTCTCTCACATACTTATTTTCTCATATACACTCTAACTCTCTCACACACACACACACTCTCATTCTCTCAATCACTCACATGCACACATACACACTTTCTATCTACTCAACACCTTTTTCTGTTCCGCATTTACCCACCTTAATTAAACACACACGATACATAAAACTCTTTGTTTTTTACACACCCTCTTCCAAATCAGCGATTCTTAAGGTACACCTTTGGTTTTGGTTTTGCCTCCACGAATGACCTTGGCTACATTAAGAGGGTAATTTGTATGGACACCCTTCTCTCTCATGCTTAGCTCCATTTGTTTTGAGATTTGAAGACGTTTACCCGATTAGTTTGGCGAATTTAAGACCTTTTGCCCTATTTCTTTGTCAATTAAAATACCTTTTGTGCTATTTAGGTGCTTTTATTCTTATTCTTATTATATGAGATGCCGAAGTCTCCAACCAGGGTGCAGAAACACCAGTAAGATGAATCCACACAAAACACCCGGAGGCACTGGAGAGAGACTACGGCATCTTTAGTAAAAAAAAAAAAAAAAAAAAAAAACATATATACTGCACTGTATATATACCTACTGTATATTAAACACAAATATAATTAATTATAAAATATTATGCAGTGGAGGATATCAAATATAAATATAAAACAATAAAATAGAATAAAATAAGTTTACAATTTTTAATTAATGCTGCAAAAAAGCATTAACTCTAGACTTAAAGATGGAGATATGAGCTGAATTGACTAAGGTCATTTGGCAACTTATTCCACAAGTCAACCATGGCCGGCACAAAACACCGTGAAAACTATGTAGTAGAAAAATTAACACGGCTCATGGCAAGATCATTAAGGTTGCTTGTGAATCTAGTTGCACGAACCCGGACATAGGGCCCTGGGAGAACCCCATGTAAGGGATGCTGAGGGTTATTAACAACTTTGAATAAAAGACTAAGGGCACCAACTTTACGTCGATGACACAGATCAAGAGAAAAATGAGGTAGAATAAAACTGATAGAATTTAGTGACCTGTCAAACAACTTGAGATGGCAGTCAGCTGCTGACAACCAGACAGGTGAGCAGTACTCGAATTGTGGCAAAATAAAAGCATAAAAAGACTTGATAACTGTGGCGTCACAAGCAAACGTTTTATAACACTTGCGAAGCAGACCAATTTGTTGGGAAATGGAAGAGGAGAAAGAACGAATAAGCTTTTCAAAAGTAAGTTTGGGATCCAGAGTAACCCCTAACAAACGCAGAGTATCCACATTCTCAATTTGATCACCAGAAACTTGTAGATAAAGATGGGGAGGATCCAAGGTACGGGATCTGCTGATGATAATGGAGTGTGTTTTACTAGCATTAAGTTTCATACCCCAAAGTTCACACCATGATGTAATTTTGGCTAAGTCCCTATTCAGAGCAGTAGCAATTTTGTGTCGATCAATTGGTGATGGAATTGATGCATATAAAGTTGCATCATCGGCATAGGAGATTAGTTTATTTTCAAGCTCGGAACACAGGTCAGCAGTAAACATAATAAAAAGCAAAGGCCCAAGGACACTGCCTTGTGGAATACCAGAAACAACAGTAACAGAAGGGGAATGACACCCATCAATGACCACAGACTGAGATATTTTCGTCAAAAAATCTTCAAAGATCCTTTAAAAATTGCCACCAATACCGATGAGCTGTAACTTATACAGAAGTGCTTTATGGTTGACTAAGTCAAAAGCAGAACTAAAGTCAATAGCCACGACACGAGACTCATATCCCTGGTCCAATGAAGATTGCAAGTCATGGGTGAGTGTCAGAAGCGCATCACAT
>JAGKTK010000510.1:0-55443 GCA_018397895.1 Paralithodes camtschaticus | reverse complement strand
TTTTCATCGACTAACGGTCCAACAGTTGAAGTAACTACTTTTTTCTTTCTGATATAACTATAGAATTCTTTCGGGTTTGTTTTACTTTGATTCGCAATATGTAACTCTAAGGTCTTTTTACTTTGCTTAATTAACTTTTTGGCTTTGCGTCGTAGCTCTACAAATTTCACCCGTTCTTCGTCATTTTGTGAGGATTTTAATCTATCATTAGCAAATTTTTTAGCAAGCAGGCAGTTTGAAATATCTTTATTCCACCATTTGGGCTTATTATTATGGCCTGGACGCCGTATTTTCGATGGTATGCAGTCTTGCACTGCTTTTAGGTAAGTGGTTTCGAATAACTTCCAAGATGAATTTATGTCGTTATTGTTAATTAAAAAGATCCAGTCTGTTTCTTTAAACATAGCTCTAAGTTTATGGAAGTTTGCTTTCTTGAAGTTAGGGACTTTTTCGATGCTACTATTTGGTTCGTTACTAGTAAACTTTAAAGTGAAAGTTATCGTACGATGGTCGCTGTTACTGAATTCATCACCAACATTCA
Organism: Paralithodes camtschaticus; assembly: GCA_018397895.1. Taxonomy (NCBI): domain Eukaryota; kingdom Metazoa; phylum Arthropoda; class Malacostraca; order Decapoda; family Lithodidae; genus Paralithodes; species Paralithodes camtschaticus. The sequence goes on along the minus strand of JAGKTK010000510.1, from coordinate 54,902 downwards.
AATTCTCTATTAATTCTTCTTTTGTTGCAAGTACAATGTCAAGAACGTTATTACCACGGGTCGGCGTTCGAACAAATTGATAATGCGAAGAGAGAGAGAGAGAGAGAGAGAGAGAGAGAGAGAGAGAGAGAGAGAGAGAGAGAGAGAGAGAGCCAATATCGTGAAGTCTACGGTATAAAAACAATAGGCGAGAACTTTGAAGAAGCCTCGGAGTAGAGAGGTATTGTATTGTAACATCTCCATCTCTCTATCTCTCTCTTCCATTCTTTAGGAATGGGGTTCCTCGAGATGTTATCGACTCCAACACCGTTGACTCCTTTAAGTAATGCCTACACAAACACCACTTAAATACGCGACTGATTGCATTTGTAAAAGAAAAACTTTTTTGTTTTCCTTTTCCTCAGGTACACTCGAGGAAAAAGCAATTTGGCACTGGTGAGCTGTATATTATCTTGTGGGAACGAAATTATTCGTGTGAAACATACGTGTGTGAGGTATTACCACAAGATTCCGACCCACTTCCAGAATGTTTAGAGCGTTAGTGTAAAGATTGTTTTTCCTCCAGTGTACATGGAGGATCACTGCATTTATAAATAAGTAATTAGCATGTTACTCTCTTTTCCCCAGATGCACGATGGATCACTTATAACTTTATTATGTTTCTAACCCAATTATAACATCTACTAACCCTGCCAGGGACATTATATCCCACGGCAGTACTTCTCTTTCCAACATTCCCTTACCCACTCTAAACCACTGTTGAACATTCTGAACAGCAGTGATTTAGAGAGCAAGCAACCTCGAGGGGCCGCTATGCCTGTTATTGTTGTACCCTTTATAAGGCTTTGCATTTATTTGTACTCTTTCTTTGTATTTTCTCTCTCTCTCAACATGATCTAGCATAGTATCAGAATGGTCATGAAGAAACAAAGAAGATCCAAGTTATTGTACCGGTATGGGCGACATAATGACCATTCTTAACTCGTAAAATGCGAGACATACTTTTTAAAAGTCCGCCAGTGCAGCTGGTTTATGCTCGATTTGGAAAGAATTAGTTATATTTCCCATATAAAGCAAAATTAGTGCACCATTTGAGCATATTTGACTTGTATAATGAACACATGAACACTGAAGCGCCAGAAAATAGGTGTAACAAGCAAATATCCAGTGAAAAAACATAATATTGTGACGGGAGGGGTGACGAATGCATTAGAGAGAGAGCGACAGAGGTATGGTCTCTCTGGAGGCTTGAGCCACACTGACGGCTCTGGCCATTTCCTGGGCATGTATGAGGGAGGAGGGAGGTAGGGGGAGTGTACAGGAGGGTGACTGGAGTATTTGTGGCAGGAGGGAGGAAGTAGGGAGGGAAAAAGTAGATTAAAGGAGGAGAGGGAGGGGGGTATGACACATGTAATGGGGCTACAGGAGGTGGTGGTAAGGAGAAATACTACGTAATCATATTTTGCTTCCATTTCAACGGCACTGGGGCAATTTTTGTTGTTGTTTTAAATCCCATCTTCCGGAAGGAATGTCACACTCGCCCAGTAAAACATTCAGAGAGTAACATCGCAGCCCTTGGGTTAAGATGGGAAGATAGAGGGAATGTATGTATGTATATACTCAGGTACATATCCCATTGCTGGGGATGGCCAACTCGAGACAGAGCCCGAACAGAAACCTTTAAAGTTCCAATTCCTAGAGTCCAGGACCATTTTCGCGTTCCCTCACTCCTTTCTCGTAGTGTAGGAGAATTTTATAAGGGAAGGAGGATTCCTAGCCTCCTGCCCCAAGAAGGAAAAGTAGGACAGTAAAAGAGACAGACAGAAAAGGCTAGGATTGGGTAGAGGATGCAAAAACTCACTCTGGATAGGACCAGCCCTCACCAAGGAGAGAGGGAATACGATCAACATTTTCACAATGAGGTCCTTACCTACGTGAGTAAAAAAAACTAATTCACACTAGTTCATGATTGTAAACTTGCAACAACATTAAATGTGTTTACTGTGCGTGTCTACTGCTGTAGCCACGATCAGATCCTGGCTTTATTTATATCTACATGTACCGTACACTATTTTATAACAGTGCATTAAATGCAATACATAGCTTTGAACTTGAATATTTACCTTGAAGCTGTTCTGACACCAATTGGCATCTTCCTCGTGGCAGTAGAGCGTCTATCACTTTTTTGATATGCAGAACTTTTGCTTTTCAAAATTATTTCACAGTCTACAAAGAACCATCTCTCTCTGGAAATAATGTCCTTAGTGTAGGTTTCCTCAGCTTTTCAATTCCCGACAGTTCAAAAACAAATTGTTACAATGTTCACATAAGTCGAGGACGCCATTAGATGTATGTATTGCTTTCATTAGTTTTGTTTATTTCCTCTCTCTATTCTATTATGAAAACATAAAAAAACCATGTTTAAACGATTCAGGTTCTATTCCTTCTTTTTAATGTTTGCTCTCTAGATCTCCATAAAGCTTATAAACATAGCCCCAAAACCCCCCTTCCAGATACATCTATATGCTTATGCTTATGCGCAGGCAAAGGACGGCTTCTCTTAAAATTGTAGGCTCGCTATCGCTCGCCAGGAAATAATCGACACTTAAATGGCACGAAAGGTCTAAAAATTGACAACGAAATGGGGCGAAAGGTGTTAAAATCGCCAAACTAATGGGCCGAACGTCTTATAATCTCAAAACTAGTGGGGCTAAACATTAGGGAGAAGGGGGTCCAGAAAAACGGTCTGCCTCCCCTTAAGGAGTTATGTATCTATACCAATTAAGAAGCCAAATACGATATCTAATAATATCTTTAAGTTTCTTTTTACGAACACCCTTCTCCATCACCCACCCTTGTAGTGGGGAGATTGTAGGCACCAATCGATCAGGGCTAGACCCAGGTGAGGTTATAGGCATGTGATAAAGAGTCGCTGGAACTCCTGTTTCATTTGTTTGGCCTCTCTTACTGATTTTCTTTGTGCCTCATTGACGCTGAGAGCAATCCAGCTAGCTCTCACAAAGTCTCCTCCTATCCACTTCACTACACTAAACATGCACACCACACTTCATTCCTCCACACCAAAATTTAAAACAAATTATACATTTTAGACCAGCCTCGGAGTCCCCTAGGGGGGGGGGGGGCGGCGAATACACCACACCCGCCCGACCATCCCCTGACGATCCTACAAAATTACCTGGACCTCGTCCTGATACTCTTTTTATTAATTTCTGCAAAATTCGCGGACTTTCCTCTAACTTTCACTCTGTTGAACACCATCTCTCCTACAAACCTGATCTTCTCTTCATCACCGAAACTCAGGTGTCTGTAACAACATCCAGCAGCCCCTTCTCTCTATCCCCCTACTTTCTCTATCCTAGTTTCAAAGCCAAAGGCGGATGTTGTGCATATGTGCACAACAAACTCACTTGCTCTCGTGTTCCCGATTTCGACTCCTCTGAATTCTCAACTTTATGGCTCAAACTTTCCTGTCATTCTCTTACTAAATATTTCTGTGCTGTCTATCTTTCCCCTAAATCTACCAAGTTTCCCAAATTCTTTGACTATCTAAACTCTACAATGGAACACATTCTATCCATTTCTCCTTTCTCAGAAATCTCCATCTTAGGAGATTTCAACGTTCACCACTGCCAATGGCTCTCCTCTCACACTACTGACCAACCTGGTGAACAAGCCTACGTCTTTTCTATCATAAATGACCTAGAGCAGTTAGTTCAGCAATCCACCTGTATCCCGGATCGCCTCGGAGATCGGCCCAACATTCTTGACTTGTTTCTAACTTCAATCCCTTCTTCTTATACTGTCGATTTTTTGTCTCCTTTGGGCTTCTCCGACCATAAACATATCTCTGTCACCTGTCCTATCTCTCCAGTACGGCCACCCGATCCTCCTAGCCGGCGGCGCTTGTGGTACTTTGGCGCTGCTGACTGGGAGGCTCTCCGGCAGTACTTCTTTGATTTCTCATTGAACGATTTCTGCTTCCGTGGCTAGGGGCCCTTGGATAGTGCTGAACGCATGACTGAGGTAATCCTATCGGGCATGGAAGCATACATTCCATTCTCTTTCTCTCAGACGAATGCTAAAAAATTGTGGTTTACTCACGCCTGTTCTACTGCTGTCCGCAATAAGGAGGAAGCACTCAAACGGTACCGACACCTTAAAACTCAAGACTCATTCTTCCTATGTTTCTGCCCGGAATCAAGCCAAATCTTGTCTTCGACTTGCCAAACACTCTTTCATCAATAATAAATGCACTGAACTATCCAACTCTTGTTCTTCCCAAGCTTTCTGGCATCTAGCCAAAAACCTCTCCAACAATTTTTCTTCCTCGTCTTTCCCTCCCCTTTCCCAGTCTGACGGCACAACCATCACTTCTTCCTCTGACAAAGCAAAATTCTTCGCTCAAACTTTTGCTAGAAACTCCTCCTTGGATGATTCCGGTGCTATTCCTCCCTCTCCACCCTCCTCTCTCTTACTTATGCCTAATATCCTAATCTCTTCTAAAGATGTACTTTCTACCCTATCTGGGCTTAATAATAAGAAGGCGTACGGACCGGACGGTGTTCCTCCTGTTGTTCTCAAAAACTGTGCTTCCGTGCTGACTCCCTGCCTAGGCAAACTCTTTCGTCTCTGTCTATCCTCTAATGTCCTCCCTTCATGCTGGAAGTTTGCTCACATTCAACCTGTCCCAAAGAAGGGTGACCGCTCTCAACCCTCCAACTATCGTCCAATTGCTCTCATCTCTTGTCTTTCAAAAGATTTTGAAACTATTCTTGCTTCCAAATTTCTTAAGCATTTCTCTTCTCATAATCTGGTCTCAGATTGCCAGTATGGCTTCCTTAAGGGTTGCTCTATTGGTGATCTTCTTTCATATCTTACTAACTCTTGGTCATCCTCCTTTCGGGACTTCGGCGAGACTTTTTCTATTGCACTAGACATATCAAAAGCCTTCGATAGAGTCTGGCACAAATCTTTAATTTCTAAACTACCCTCCTTCGGTTTCTATCCCTCCATCTGTGCCTTTGTCTCTAATTTCCTTTCCGGCCGTTCCATAGCCGCGGTTGTGGACGGCCATCGTTCACTTTCTCACCCTATAAAATCCGGTGTTTCTCAGGGCTCTGTCCTATCTCCTATTCTCTTTCTAATTTTTATAAATGATCTTCTCAACTGTACCTCAATTCCCATCCATTCATACGCAGACGACTCAACCTTACACTACTCCATTAGTTTTTCAGAACGCCTCAGTCAGCAATCCCTCAATGACAAACGTAATGAAGCCATAGAACTCTTAAATTCTGATCTAAATACTATCTCCAATTGGGGCAGAGAAAACCTTGTTACCTTTAATGCTTCCAAAACCCAATTGCTCCATCTATCTACCCGTCAGAAACTCCCAGCGGACTATCCCTTATTCTTCAACAATACAAAAATCAATCCTTCATCTTCTCTCAATATTCTTGGTGTATCTTTTTCTTCTGCTCTCAGTTGGAAGGACCATATTACCAGTCTTGTTAAGGCAGCCTCCCAGAAGCTGGGTGTGCTCAACTGCCTTAGGGGGTTCTTTACCCCTGCACAGCTTCTTGCTCTGTACAGGGGCATAGTACGTCCTTGTATTGAGTATTGTTCACATGTGTGGGGAGGTTCCTCTCACACCGCTCTCCTAGACAAAGTTGAAAGGAAGGCCTTTCGTATCATTAACTCCCGTCCACTCACCAACTCTCTGCAATCTCTCTCTCTCCGCCGCAATATTGCATCTCCCTCGCTATTCTATCGCTACTATAATAATCACTATTCCTCAGAGCTTTCCCAGTGTATACCACCTCCTTTACGTAGGGCACGAGGTACCCATCTTGTTACTCAATCCCACCCCTAGTCTGTGCAACTCTCCAACCCATTTGTGAAACGGTACTTTCAAACTTTCATCTACTCAACAGCTGAGCTCTGGAACTCTCTCCCAGAATCAGTCTTTCCCTCTTCCTATGACTTAAATTGCTTCAAACTCCGTATGTCCAGGCATTTTGGCTCGAACGTCCCTTGATTTTGGCCCTGTCACTTAAAAGAGTACAAAAGAGTACAAAGGAAATCAAGCAACAACAGATCTAGTGACCCTTCTAGGCTGCTTGTCCTCCAAAACACTGAGGATCAAGTGTCCAAACAGTGGTTTAGAGTGGGTAAGGGAACATTGGAAAGGGAACTACTGCCCTGGAACTAATGTCCGTGGCAGGACTAGGAGGTTAGTAGGGGACATATGGCTTAGTAACTGAGGGGAGGATAAAATACAGTTATTCATTTACAAACGCAGTCAGTCGCGGGTTTGATGCGAGATATTTGTCTAGTCGGAGTTTAAATGAATCAACGGTGCTGCAGTCTATAACGTCTCGGGGAAGCCCATTCCACAAGTTGACAACTCGATTGAAGAAGAAATTCTTAGATTCGTGTGAGTTAAAAGATTTACCAATAATTTTGCAACCGCTTCCCCTCGTGTAATTAGATTGGTCGATAGTGAAGTACTTACTACAGTTCATATTGTCGATGCCTTTGATGATTTTGAACACTTGAATTAAGTCACCTCTTAATCTGCGCTGGGTTAAAGGAAATAGATTTAATTCTCTAAGACGCTCTTCGTATGGTTTGTTCTTTAGGCTAGGTATCATTTTGGTAACTCTACGTTGAACTCGTTCTAGCTTGTTTATGTATTTTTGGTAATAAGGGCACCAGCATTGAACGCAGTATTCCAGAAGAGGGCGGACTAAGGAATTGTAAAGGGTTAGGACAACGTCTTTGGATTTATGCTCAAATGACCTGCCTATAAAGCCAATTATTTTGTTTGCCTTCTTAACAACTTCTGAACATTGTTGACTCGGTTTTAGGTTACTCGATATTGTTACTCCCAGATCGGTTTCTCTGTTTACATTCTTAAGCTGAGTGCCATTCATCGAATAGTTTGCTTTCTCATTTAGGTATCCAATATGTAGTACTTTACATTTATCCGCATTGAAACTCATTTGCCAAGTTTGGGCCCAACATGACAATTTATCTAGATTGTGTTGCATATCGTCAACTTGTTCATTTGAAAGTACGCTATTTGCAATTTTTGTATCGTCAGCAAATTTTGAGATTGTAAAGGTGAGACCCTCATCTATGTCGTTGATGTAAATTAGAAAGATAATTGGTCCTAAAACCGATCCCTGGGGTACCCCGCTACTTACATTGGTCCATTTAGATGCCTTACCGTTTATGACTACTCTTTGCTTTCTGTCGCTGAGCCAATTTTCTATCCATTTCAACACACCGTCTTGTATTCCATGGGCTTTTAGTTTTAGCAGTAAACGTTTGTGGGGAACTTTGTCAAAGGCCTTTTGAAAATCAAGGTATATAATATCTACAGCTTTACTCTCATCATAGAGGTTGAGGATATAGTGGAAGAAGTCTAAGAGGTTTGTTAAACAGGAACGTTTTTTACGAAAGCCGTGTTGAGTATCTTTAAGTATGTTATTTTCCTGTAAGTGATTTACGAGTCTGTCTCTTATGACCGTTTCCAGCATTTTACATACAACTGAGGTTAAGCTAATTGGACGATAGTTACTGGGTAGGGATTTGCTGCCTTTTTTGAATATCGGTGTTACGTTGGCTATCTTCCACTGATCAAGCATAGTTCCAGACTGCAAGGATTTATTGAATAGTAAAGTCAGTGGTTTGGAGAGCTCATCCTTAGCTTCATTTAGAACTCTAGGCGAGATTGTATCAGGTCCAGGCGTTTTATTTACCTTGAGTTTATCTAAACAATTCAATACTTCTCTCTCTGTAGCGGTGATATTGCTTAGAACATCTGCATTATCAATCTGAATCGGCGATGGTGTAGGGATATCACTGAGGTCTTCTGTTGTAAAAACTGATGCAAAGAAGGTATTGAGGGCATTACTCATTTGTACTTCGCCTTTGGTGTATTCTCCATTTTCATCGACTAACGCTCCAACAGTTGAAGTAACTACTTTTTTCTTTCTGATATAACTATAGAATTCTTTCGGGTTTGTTTTACTTTGATTCGCAATATGTAACTCTAGGGTCTTTCTACTTTGCTTATTTCACTCCTTCAACTATGGGGGAGGCACTCGCTATAGGCAGTTCTGCCTTTTGCCTCCCTCAATCACATAGAACAAAAAATGCTTAGCCTTATTAGCTTTGATGTTTTCAGACGTTCGCCACGTTATTTTGGCAATTTTAAGACCTTTCGTGACATTAGGTGTCGATTAATTTCGTGGCAAGTTAAACGAGTCTGTTCAGGCCTTAGGCTTGAACATATCTCTACCGAAAAAATTTACAAATGTATTTTGAAGAGGTGTCTAATATATGTATTATTGTTTCTTTAAGGGGAGGCAGACCGTTTGTTTGGTCTATTAATTAATTTATTCATATATTTTTTTAGTTTCCTCCCTAGACCTCCATCAAGCTTAGAAAAACACCCCGTAGACCCCCCTTCAAGATAAATGTGTACATTTTTCGGTAGAAAAATTTCCCGGCCCAAGGCCGGTTCCTCTTAATATTGCAGGCTCGCTGTCGCTCGCCAGGAAAAAAGATCGACACCTAAATGGCACAAAATGTCTTAAAATTGACAACGAAATGGGGCGAAAGATGATAAAATCGCCAAAGTAATGGGCCGAACGTCTTATAATCTCAAAACTAGTGGGGCTAAACAATAGGGAGAAGGGGGTCCAGAAAAACGGTCTGCTTCCCCTTAAATTTGAAGGGGGTGTAAGAAAAACAATTCCTCCCCTGAACAAAATAACATGTTTTTTATTGCATTAGTGAGGGAAACAATAGGAGAAGTTAGCATATTCTCAATTATATTCTGGGTAATCTGAGACGAAGTTTTTAAGCTTAGGAAGAACTGTGGGAGCTGGAATGAATTAAGCAATTGCGAACCTGTACATTTTTAAACAATCGGCCTTCGGTTGGTACAGTTTTCTATCGACAAATGTACAAATTCAACTTGAAGGGAGTCTGGGTTGGCCATTTTTTAGTTTGAAGGAAGTTTGTGAAGGCTTCTTTTAAACCTAGGGGACAAACTATAATACTTTGATCGATAATGCCAACATCAAGTAAAATGCTCAATAATAACTTAACAAAATATCAAAATAACCTACATGACGTCGGCTTATATAGTATTAACCCTTTCAGTACACTGTGATGCCTCTCTATTTTATCCTGGCTATTATTAGACTATTTTACTCAGCTTAGGAAGAATCTGTGAGAGTCAAAGGGGTTAACGGAGATAAGTTATGTCTTATGTCGAGTTTCCCTCATGCCTTATTTGCTTTGACATTCTAAGACGTTCGCATAATAGTTTGCTGAGTTTTAGACCTTTTGCCCCATTTCTTTGTCAAAATGTATACCTTTCATGGCATTTACAGTAGGTGTCGTCATTATCCTAGCGAGCGCTAGAGAGACTTTTTTTTTTTTTTTTTTTTTTTTTTTATTAAGAAAAAAAATCCCCCCCCTCTTTTATTAAGCAAAAAAACATCTCCAATATTCTGGTCATTATAATTAAACCAGGAATTTTGACTCTAACCTATAGTCTGATATTTTCCGACGGTAAATCTACTACCTTAGGCTTAGCAGATGGTTTGTCGAGTCTTAAGTGGGTAGTTGTTGTTTTTTTTTGTTTTATATATTCATTCATTCATTTACTGTTTAGTTTCCCCACTAGACCTCCATCAAACTTTATAAAACACCCACTAGTCACCCTTCTTCAAAATAAATGTGTACACTTTTCGGTAGAAACATATCCAGGCCATATTACAGGCTCGCTTTCGCTCGCCAGAAAAAAACGATACCTAAATATCTGAAAGGTCTTAAAATTGGCAACGAAATGGGGGGAAAGGTGTTAACATCGCCAAACTAATGGGCCGAACGTCATAAAGCCTCAACAATATTGGGGCTAAGCTCGAGAGAGAAGAGGGTCCAGAAAAACTAACCATCCCCCCTTAATGGTCAAATATAAACCTAATATGTCTCTATGTCGTATTATTACCAAGTGTTTGGTTTATTATTCAACAACGTACTTGGCTACACAATCTTGGTAATAGCTCAGTGATCAAGATAGGAACATGGCAATTTACCGTCAGCTGGCATGAAACAGACTATACCCTTTTCCAAATGGGTAGGCCACAAATCGTGAACCTTAACCTCTGTAACTCAATAAGGGCTAGAGTAAATGGGCTGTACATTTCCACACCCATTCCCTGGCTAACATTTCCCTAATGGTAGACATTTTAGCTCGATTTCCAGGTGTCACTAAAGATCAATACATCATCAATATACACAACACATCCTTCCAAACCCTCGGTTACAATGTTCATGAGTTTTTGAAATGTTGTAGGTGCATTTTTCATACCATGTGGCATCACAGAACATGCAAAAGTCTTACCAAGAGTTACAAAGCATGAGATATCCCTAGCACGCTGAGTCATAGGTACTTGCCAATATCCCTTTAACAAGTCAAACTTACTGATGTACTTTGCCTTTCCAATCCTATCTATACAATCTTCCATGCGAGGTATTGGGTAGGTGTCGGTTTTGGTGTTTGGTTAACACGTCTATAGTCAATACAGAGCCGTTGTGATCCACCTGGTTTAGGAACTAAGGTGACAGGAGAACTCCACTCACTTTGGAGAACTCCACTCAATCATCTTATGGGTGAGTAGGTAGTCAATCTCCTTCTGGATCAGGGAAACCTTCAAGGAATTCACACGGTAGGCTGGCAGCTTAATTGGCTTCGCATCTCCAACATCAACATCGTGCATCAAAATGGTTGTTCTTCCTGGAGTATCTCGGAACACTTGATGGTATTTCTGGAGTAGAGCCGTGAATTCCTGCCTCTCCTCAGGGGTTAGATGAGATAACTTAGTCTCCAGATCACTCATGATAGCAACATTCTGCCCCAGGCTATCGCTCAAGTTCATACTGCATGGGAATGCCTCACTTTCGGGGTCTTGAGAAACAGCTACAGTGCAGACGGGTTTATCAGGGTCTCTCCTGTGGTACAATTTTAGCATGTTGACGTGACAAAGTTGTTTGCTGTTCCTACGATCTGGAGTGGCAAAAACGTAGTTTACATCACTGGCTTTCTTCTCCACCATGTACGGTCCACTAAATTTGCTTGAAGAGGTTGTCCGTGTATTGGCAGCAGAACTAGGACCTAATCACCTGGCTGAAACTGGCGTACTCTTGAGTTCTTGTCATACCATGTTTTCATCTTCTCCTGAGCAGTTCCCAAATTCTCTCGAGCTAGCTGGAACGCTGTTGATAACCGCTCCTTAAAGTTTGTCACATATTCCAGTAGGTTGACGTCATCCGATTTTGATAGCCAAAACTCCTTCAACAACTTCATAGGACCTCTAACTTCATGCCCGAAGAGTAATTCAAATGGTGAGAAGCCTAGTGATTCATTTGGAGACTCTCTTGAAGCAAACAGCACAAAAGGAAGACCTGTGTCCCAATCTTTCTGGTGTTCCAAGCAGTACTTCCTCAGCATAGATTTGTGTGTCTGATGATATCTCTCCAGAGCTCCCTGTGTTTAACCCTTCTTTAGCGGCTCACCACTTAAGTCGTATTTAATAAAGCTGGACTAACTGGCGGCGCTCGACATAGGTCGAGTGGCAATTTCAGCACGTAATGTTGCTGAGAGAGAGAGACAAGTGGTGGCAGGAGACTAGCGAGCGTATGACTGCTCCAGACCACCGCGGCGAACCTACTGACACGAATCTCAGCTCCCTCCTCCCTCTCTCACTCGCTACATACTCAATTATATGGGGAAAGTACCGAATTACTTGCTTTTTGCACTCGCGTTGCACGGTTATTGCAAGAAAACTATCCATCATACAAGGATTGTTATGGTGTCATTCGAAAGCTCTGTTCATGCCCTTTCAGGGATAGATACTTGTTTTACGTTCTGGGTCTTATTTAGGCATGAAAATGATCACGTAAACAGCCCTATTTTGGCTAAAAACACCCCGCTGGGCGGTACATATAAATAAACCGCAGAGGCCGCTCGTTATGTGTTAAGGATGATATGCAGAAGACGTGATCTGTGTGATTCCCAACTCTTTCAAAGACTGCTTAAACACATTGGACATAAAATTGCTCCCTTCATCTGACTGTACTTCCTTAGGCAATCCAAATCTGGTGAAGAACCCAAGCATTTCTTTCACTACATTCTTCGCCGAAATATTTCTGAGTGGGATTGCTTCAGGGTAACGAGTAGCCATGTCAATAAGTGTCAGCAAATAGGAAAACCCTGAAGAAGTCTTGGGAAGAGGTCCTACAATATCAACTAACACCCGAGTGAATGGTGCCTCAAAGGGAGGAATGGGAACGAGTGGTGCAACTTTCTCTTTTTGATTACACTTCCCTACTATTTGACAGGTGTGACAAGATTTGCAATACCAAGAAACATCCTTGAAAATACCTGGCCAGTAAAACTGCTTCAGAATACGGGCTGCAGTCTTCCTCACTCCCATGTGTCCTGCCAAACTGGAGTCATGAGCCACCCTAATGATATCCTGCCTACAAACTTGAGGGATGACAATTTGATGCACAACCTCCCATTCACAGTCTGCTGATGACGTTGGGGGTCTCCACTTTCTCATTAATACTCCTGACTTAAAATAGTAACAAGTAGAAGCACTAGCTGACTCTTCCTCACTACAAGCAGAACTAGCTAAACCTTCCAACTCTGGGTCAGCCTGCTGCAACTCTACCAACTCACGAGGTGACAAATCATCCACACTGCGGGGAACTGCCTCATCCTCTGAATGGTTTAAATTAGCAAGGAAAATATCAGCCAAGAGAACATCATCATCTTCATCACTCTCTAAATCACTAGTAACTTAAGATTTTGCTCTAGTGACAGCACATGCAGGAAACACTTCTGAGGAGCCGTCCTCAACTCCAGCCACTGGCTCACTAGACAACCGAGGAGCTGGACAAACCCGACCCCCACCAATGTTGTTGCCAAGGAGAAAAGTCACACCAGACATAGGGAGTGTCTCAACCAATCCTACCATAACTGGACCTTTAACAAAATCAGACTCAAGATTCACTCTGCATAGAGGGACAGGAAAATAATTACTCCCTAAACCCTGCAACATTACAGTTTCACCAGAGGAATTATTAGAGCCTAAAATATTAGCCACTAGTAAGGATTGGCAAGCACCTGTGTCTCGTAAAATTTTAACAGATTTCCCGTCACTGCCATTAAGTGAACTGACAAAACCATCAGACAGGAAATTTGCATAGGAACTCTTGAGAGTGTCACCCACATCACTGCTCAAAGGAGGAGCTTTATCAGTAGAGCTTACGTTACCCTCCAAAGCACTCAAAGCAGATACAACAGAATTACTGCTCAAAAGAGGAGCTTTATCAATAGAGCTTGTGTTACTCTCCAAAGCACTCAAAGCAGGTGAAACAGTCATTTATAAGACATTGGGAACTCTCAAGAGTGGACACGTGACCAACTGACTGAACATTTGCAAGTTTATTATTAGCATCACGCTGTTTCTTGAAATATTTCTCGGCAACATGACCTAGCCTACCACAATACATACATGTCTTCTTAGAGAAGTTAGAAGTGGAACTAGTATTTCCTTCCTGATAAATATTATCTTTACTCTCCTTCTTTACACCTGTACTCTGAGAAGAGGCTACATATTTACTCTCATATCTCTTTATTTGATTACCTGTATAATGTTTGTGAGTGAGAACATACTCATCAGCTAAAATTGCAGCATCAGAAACAGTGTCTACCTTTCTCTCATCAATATATAAACTGACATCCTTCCTGACACATCTTTTGAAGTCCTCCAATAAGACAATCTGCTTAAATTGATCAAAGTCAGCATTTACATTCTTAGCGTTTAACCCTTTTGGCCCGGGCAGCATTTTAAAATGACGCTGCGGCAGATGGGCCGGAGCCCGGGTGTCCTTTTAAAATCCCTATGCTTGAAAGCGTGCTTTGAAATTCGCGCGGCGAAAATTTACTTTGCAGGGGCGACCGCAGCGCCACCAAGCCTCAACTACTACCGTTATCAGTTCCTACGTGCCCACCATAGCGAGTTATAGCAAAAAAAAATCGTCCGACGTATCCGATTCTGTGCAACCTCACGCGCGCCCCAGTGCTACCCCGCTCGCTACGTCTACGCCTCTTGCAAGCAAGAAAAAGGCTCAACGCAAGAAATCAAAGGTATTATTGAGTGATAGTGCGATTGAAAGAGAACGTTTTGTCATTGAAGAAAGCAGTGGCGAAAGCTTGATCGATAAAGAACAGTTTATTAGTGAGAGTGAAGACGATGATTTTGTGGGGTTTGAGGATGATGACAATGTTGACTTATTTGAGGGAGGAGACAGTAGTGATGATCCTGATGTGGAAGTGGTGAATGAAGGGGCAATCGAATTTCCGAGTGTGCTTGAGCCTAGGCCTACCCCGTCGCCATCTTTGCGTGGTCAGCCTAGGCCTAGCCCTAGCCCGGGACCTTTCCCTTTGCCTGCCCGTACGCCCTTGAAAGTGGGTAAATATTTGTATAAACAATCATTGGTGAAAAGTGCGGCCAAGAAAGCATGCAGGGCAGCAGAAAAAGCTAGGGCGTGTGCCTGGGCGTGTGCCTGTTGCGCCTGCACGTGCGCGCTCATCTAACTTGTTTGTCTGCACAGATGGGGCAGATTTTGAGCCAGATTGTCCTGCCTTTGACGAGCAGCAGATTGGCTCAAGGATGTCACCAGCATATCCCTGTGGCCCAGATGCTATCTCCAGTGAACTTTTTTGTGGCTTCTACGACAATGATTAAGTCATGGAATTCCTCGTCGAGGAAAACAATAATCACCATGACATCTGTGCTAACTTTCTTGGCAGGAAGACCAGTGCCAAGATGGTGGCATGGAGAGCTGTCACTGTGGCAGAACTGTATGTGTTTCTGGCACTTACTATGCTGATGACACACATCAGGAAGCACGCTCTGGCTGATTATTGGATCACTGCCGACCTCATCACAACTCCAGCATTTGGTAAGTACATGTCCTGGGACAGGTACTTTGACATCCTCTCCTATCTCCACCTGACCAACAACATGGCAGTCCACCTTCTCGACACATTATGGAAAATCAGGAAGCTGTATGACATAATAATTATGTCATCGGTTTACCACCTACCTGATTCCATTTCAGAAGATGTGCCTCAATGAGTCTCTGGTCCTGTTCCGTGGTAGGCTGCATTTCAGGCAGTATATCCCGTCAAAGAGACACCGCTTCGGCATCAAGCTCTTTGTCCTCTGCGATTGTAAGACGGGGTAATAATAATAATAATAATAATAATAATTATAATAATAATTAAAGTTGCAAGCAACATTGTCCGGGGTTCGACGGTTTTGCAAGCAGGGTATTGTGTTGGATACAAATGCTGTGTCACAGATATCAAAAGATCATTTAACTTATCGGGCATGGAGAAACTACAGAAGGAGTAGATTGTGCAAACAAACAAGAGCGAGAGAGGGAGAGATTGGCTGTAAAAGGGATCTGCCTCTATCCGTTTAGTAACAGAGTTGTAGATATGTGGAATAGGCTACCGAGTGCTATAATGGGATCAAGAACAATAGAGCTTCAACTTGAAATTAGATAGAACGAGATGGGTTGGGTGTGAAAGGGATCTGCCATGCATAGGTCAATCGGCTCTGGAGACTCCCGTTTTCTTATTTTTTTATTTTCTCATTTGTGAAGGAGAGAGAGGGAGTATGGAGAGAGAATAGGATGTCGTAAATGTAAGGAAGATAGCGATAAATATGAGAGAGAGAGAGAGAGCGCGGGATGGGTTGGGTGTGAAAGGGATCTGACATGTGTGGGCCAATCGACTCTCTGCAGACTCCGGTTTTCTTATGTTCTCATTTGTGAGAGAGAGAGAGAGAGACTAGGATGTCATAAATGTAAGGAAGACAGAGATAAATTAGAGTGTTTTTATGAGATGGGTTGGGTGTGAAAAGGATCTGTCTTGTGTGGGCCAATTGGCTCTCTACAGACTCCCATTTTCTTATGTTCCTATTTCTTACAATTGTGTTTTGGTTGCAGGTATATGATAACATGGGTGTATAGTAAGTAGTGTAAATAACAGGTAACGTTTATGAGATGGGTTGAGTGTGAAAGAGACCTGCCTTATGTGGGCCACTTGTCTCTCTGCAGACTCCCATTTTCACCTTGGTTGCATGTGTAAGGGATCTGCCTCATTTGTACCGGTGTGCAAACAAACAAGAGCGAAAGAGAGAGATTGGCAGTGTAAGGGATCTGCCTCAACTATTTGCTTGGTAAAAGAGTTGTCGATATGTGGAATAGGCTACCAAGTGCTATAGTGGGATCAATAGCAATAGAGCTTCAACATAAAATTTGATAAGACGAGATGGATTGGGTGTGAAAGTAATCTGCCGTGTGTGGGCCAATCGGCTCTCTGCAGACTCCCATTTTCATCTTGGTAGCATGTGTAAGGATCTGCCTCCTTTGTACCAGTGTGCAAATCAGAGAGATTAGCTGTGTAAGGGATCTGCCTCTCGTAACAGAGTCGTAGATATGTGAAATAGGCTACCTAGTGCTATAGTGGGATCAAGAACAATAGAGAATTTCAAGATAAAATCGGATAGTCATATGGACGAAATGGGTTGGATGTGAAAGGGATCTGCCTTTTGTGGGCCACTTGTCTCTCTGCAGATTCCCATGTTCATCTTGTAAGGGATCTGCCTCATTTGTACCGGTGTGCAAACAAACGAGCGACAGAGACTGGGTGTGTAAGGGATCTGCCTCTATTCGTTTAGTCTTGTGTGAGAGAGAGCGAGGCTCCCTATTTCCTGTTCTCATGCACTAGTACAGTATGTCGTAATCGTAAGGAAGACAGCGATAAATAAGAGAGAGAGAGAGAGAGATAACTAATGCGTAGCCTAAAGCAACACTCAAACAAGCACACACATAGCTACACAAGACCATCACACAAGCACACAGACCCCTTATCTAGCGACGAACTGTCATACACACTCCCCCCATACCCATTCCATCACTTCGTATGTACGATATTATTTCCGTCATTTTTACTGTGTATGGATTAAGTTATTGGTGTTCACTCTTGACATGTGTGTCCTGCTACTTATGTATGCATACATAATAGCATGAAAGTGATCAATACGCGCATATGAAGTTATGTATCTCGTATATCGGGGTCCTCTTCCCTTCCATCGGTCCACCTCTTATACCTCCCTCCCTCCTCCCTATCCCATATGTGTAAACATTTTATTTCAGCTTTCCGAAGGTAAATACGTACTTCCGATAAATATCTAGCCTTGTATTTAAATCATGAATCCTGTTTAATGTCATTATTTAATAGAAACATGTGTAAGGTTTACATTTATACACAGGATAAGATAAGCAAATACAAACCTCAGAGCATAATCATTGGCAATGAGAGGTGGTTGTAGGCAGTGTTGCCAGTTGTAGCGCTACATATTATCGCTAGATGTAGAGCTATATTTACTTCAGTTTAGTACCCATTTTTTCATATCTAGAGATATTTACTCGGAATAATTTGAAAATCTCAGACATTCTAGTTATATTACATTGTAAAATTTGCAAAACAAACAAATCAAAACTCTTTAGAAATTGCAGCATTATTCTACCATCGTTTGATTATGTAGCAACATGCTAGCGACTTTTGAGAAAGGATCTAGCGGTATTTTTGGGTAACACTTAGGCAGTGTTGCCAGTTGTATCGCTAGATATTACCGCTAGATGTAGAGCTATTTACTTCAAATTAGCAGCCATTTTTTCATATCTAGAGAGATTTACTAGGGATAATTTAAAAATTTCAGACATTCTAGTCATATTACATTGTAAAATTTGCATAACAAACAAACCAAAACTTTTTAGAAATTGCAGCATTATTCTAACATTGTTTGACTATGTAGCAACATGCTAGCGACTTTTGAGAAAGGATATAGCGGTATTTTGTGGAGACATACTGGGAGGGCTGTGGTGGTTGCAGTGGTGCCAGTTGTAAAGCTACATATTACCGCTAAATGTAGAGCTATTTACTTCAATCTAGCAGCCATTTTTTTTATATCTAGAGACATTTACTAGGGATAATTTGAAAATTTCAGACATTCTAGTCATACTACATTGTAAAATTTGCAAAACAAACAAACCAAAACTCTTTAGAAATTGTAGCATTATCCTAACATTGTTTGCCTATGTAGCAACATGCTAGCGACTTTTGAGAAAGGATCTAGCGGTATTTCGTGGTAACACTTTAGGAGGGTTAAAATATGAGTCACACGGGCAATTGCCAAAACTTTAAAGGTCCATATCATTGTTATTAAACTAAGCATTTGGCAAAGGGAGGAATTGTTAAAAACCTTAGCCAATACTCTGTCATTCACCAAAAATAAATTTGAATTTATCATTATTATTTGGTAGGGTAGGTATGTATAGGTAGGTTGGCTAAATAATTGCTGGAATTCGTAGGGACTCGAACGGTTTTGAGAGAGTTAAATAAAAAAACAAAAGTTAGGACTGAATAATAAAGAGATTATGTTATTAAGCAAAACTGGGGGATGCGTGGAAGCCTATAGACTGTAGAGGGTAAACTTTGTGTGTGGTAGCGAATTCGGTTTTAAAGTAATTTAAGAATAGACAGTTTTCAATGCTGCGGCCAAACTATTCCACCCATTTATATTTTTTTGGTATCAAAACGTTCGAAATCGCGAGCCTCACCCAACTACGCAAGCATGGTTCTGATCATCGGCGTAGTTTTCAAGATGTGGAATTTTAAGTGGAATTCGAGGTTTTTTCAAGATTGCCGGAAAAAAACCCACGTGCAAAAGCAAAACCTTCTCTATAAAATTTGCCGAGCATTAGTAGGGGAGTGCGTATGCCAAAGCCCAGTCGTTTCCTGTGAGTGGGAGAGACGGTATTTAAGCGTCAAGTTTTTCGGGAAATCGGCTGCCACGGACCTGTTTGGCCACCATGCCGGATGTTTAGCATATCAAAAGTTGCCCAATACAAAAACGCACCTCTTGTGAAAGTTTGATCCCGATCCAAAAAGCGGTTCTGGAGTTATTGCGTCGAAACCGGCGCGTAAGAAGAATTTGGATGAAATTCCAGGTTTAATGATTACAATAGGGGTTCCCCGTAGGGGACGAACCCCTAATAATATTTAGTCAGTTAGCATTTTACAGAGTTGGTACTACATAATATGTTTCAAGTATGACACGTACCAGCCTTGCATAACTCCAACTAAGGATAGCCCAATAAGGCCGTTAGGCGTATTTCCATTGGGGTCCTTGTGGGATTAGGTTAGCTGGGGAAAAAGGGAGGATAAGAGAAATAGATACTTTAGAGAAAGTATTTCTAGGGAGTTATTATAAGATACCTTACATCCTATAGTATATATCAGTAATCCGTAATCAGTAATAATTTCAGTTTGTTTTGCCTATCTCTTATGTCGTATTTAGTAGTAGACATAAGCTTGGTGCTCCCTTCTCGCAGCTGTCCGGTTCAGGTGCTCCTTCAGGCTACGTCTGAAGGAATACAGTGTTCTCTTTTCACGGACTGACTGGGGTAGCTCGTTCCAGTCTTTGATGGCAGTGAAGAAGCATGTTTGCTACCCTGTCCTTGGATTCTCGGGACTGTAAAATTAAACATCCTGTTTCTTGTATAATGTCCACTTCTCTCATTTGCTTTAACAAAATCACTCTTTAGATACTCTGGAGCTCTGTCATAGAATATCTTGAAGGCATTAGTGAGCCTTATTTGTTTGGCCCTGTCAGAGACATTGAGGATACCTAGTGACTGAAGTTGTTCCTGGCCATCATGCGATCTGGGTCCTAGGTTCAGCATGAACCTAACCATTTTATTTTGAGTGACCTGAAGTTTGTGCTTTGCTAATTTGGATAATGCAGAGTACCAAGATGACACAGAATAGTCAAAATGACATAGAACAAGCGCTTGGCAAAGGGTCTTTTTGGTCGCCGCTGGCAAGCATCCCACCTGTCTGTACAGGTATGTTATACGTGCTCTACACTTACTCAGAATAGATTCCAAAATTGTTTCACCTGACAAAGTCGAGTACAGTTTTAGTCCGAGATATTTAACTTGTGACACTGTTGTTATAGGAATATCATTACAGTTGACCGAGAAGCCCACAATGTCTTTCAGTTTTCGTTTTGTTCCACATAAGATGGCTTCCGTCTTACCCAGGTGAAGAGATAGTCTATTGTCCACAGCCAATCACTACATGATTCTAGTTCTTAGGAAAGTGAAGAGGCAATACTTATTGGGTCTTTTCCTGAAACCAGAAGCACGCTGTCGTCAGCGTACAGTAATAATTTACACGAGACGCTCAGTTCCATGTCGTTCACATAACAGAGAAAGAGTAAGGGACCAAGGATGCTTCCCTGCAGGACCCCACAGTTAATTGGCATAGGATCAGATATATTATCATCAATTTTGACTCTTTGTGTTCTACCACTAAGATAAGATTTAAACCAGTTCACAGACCCAATGCCCAATGCTTGTAGTTTATTACAGAGGATATCATGGTCTACTGAATCAAACGCTTTTTGTAGATCAAGAAGAACCATACCGGTGTAGTTACCTTCAGACATTTCTTTACGAATGTGATCTGTTAAGTGGATGAGACAGGAGTCTGTCGAGTACATGCATCTGAAACCTGATTGAAACTTATAGAATAGATCATTTTCTTTGAGATAGTGTTCAATTTGGGTGTATACTGGTCTTTCAAGGGTCTTAGATACAATGCATAATATGCTAACTGGTCTGTTGTTGCCAACATCTAGTTTATTTCCTTTCTTGAATAGAGGGGCTACAATAGCTTCCTTCAGTTCAGCAGGTAAAGTGTTGGTGTTAATTGACAGGTTGATGATGTGGGTTAGGGGACCTATTATACCAATGGCTCCATCTCGTAGAAATTTGGCAGGATTTTGTCTGGTCCTGTGCATTTATGTACATTTAGGTTAGAGAGCTCATCAAGAGTGTATTTTGGTGTAACATTTTGCAATCCAAAGGTGTTCGGGTGTATGCCTTTATCCCTGTAGAAATTTCGAAAGGTGGCTGTTGTTGTCGTGTATTTATAGAGAGGTTGAGGTAGGTACTGTGCAAGCGTGTTTGCTATGGAGGTGAAGAAGGAGTTGAAGTAGGTTGAAATTTGTCATTTATTGTGGCAAACCTGATCATTAATGTTGAGAGCAATATTAGTGTTAGACGAATCCCATGCCTTGTTGCTGTAGCCTGTTGTTTTTAAGTGCCTCCATAGTTTCTTTGGGTTATTCTGATATTCCTGGCCTTACTGTGGAAATAATTAGATTTCGCTGATTTGATTTTCCTACTTAGTTTATTCCTGGCCCTGTTGAACTCATTTTTCAGACCTTGATCCTGTCTCTCTTTCACTAGCCTTTTTAACAGATTGTCTCTGTGTTCCAGATGGTGTAGTATGTCATTGTTGATCCATGGGTCTGACCTTGCTTAAATTTGTATGTCTTTCAGAGGAGCTATTTCGGCTAGGATGTTTGTGATGATGGTTCTGAAGCCAACCCATGCGCCATTAATGTTTGTACTTCCAAACACTGGAGACCAGTCTGTATTCCATAAAATGTCCAGAAATGTTTCTTTGTTGTAGTTTCTGAGTGACCTTGTTTTGATGACCTTGTGATTCTCTAGGGTAATTTTTGTGGTTTTCCGTGTGTAATATGTGACGAAGTGATCATTTATCCCAGTCTGTATAACCCCTGATTAGGATATTTGTTCCTCTCTGTTACAATTTATGTGGTCTAATATTGTGGCAGTGTTCTCAGAGATATGTGTGGGGGTTGTGGTGAGTTGTTTGTGATTGTGCATTGTCAGTATGTACCTATATTCTCGTACAAGCCTATTATTTCGTTTTTTGTAACAGTTTAAAATATCCTAGTATAATGGATTCACTCCGGGGGTCTAGTGATGACAAAGTCCGTTCAAATTTGGTCAAGAATTGTGTGTTGTCTGGTGGCCTATAGCACACCCCAATTGTGATGGGTTTTTTCCTAGACAGGTGTAAGTCGATCAACAGAGCTTCGTGATTTTCTACATGGAGGTCGGTCCTAGTTGTGTGTGTGAGGTTGTTTTTACATACAGACATACTCCTCCGCCTTGCCTATTGCGATCATTCCGAACCATGTTGAAACCTTGAATGTTTATTTCACCATCGTTTATACTTGAGTCCAGCCAGGTTTCTGTGATTGCAATTATTGAAGCTTTGGCCTTATTAGCCAACAAGTTTATTTCAGACAATTGATGGTACATTGATCTGGCGTTAATGTGGATAAGATGGAGCCCTTTGTTGGTGAACACTCTGTATTCATCTTTGATTTTGAATGTGTCCTGGCTGGATTCTGAGTTGTTAATACTTGGTTCATTTACATTAACTTTCGGTAATGAATGCAAGGCACACTTATTGCAAAAGAATTCCCGTTCTTCACTGTTGGTCTTCTTAGAGATGCACTTCATACAGTTTTACACTTTACACAGTTTTGGATCTTCTGACGTCGTGTTATGAGAGATTCACAAATAAAACAAATGGGTGCGTGATGTTGTACAGCTGAGTTCCTACATTTAACACATTCAACTTCGTTTTTACTGTTAACGTAAGTACATCGGTTATGTACAATTTCTTTACAACTTTTGCATTGTAAAAGTGAACTCCTATTGTTGAAACCAATATTACAGACTATACATAGTTTTTTCTTACTGTTTATCGTACGTCTGGAGGTGTGGTTTGGTCCGCGTTGATCAGCTGGGTGTGCGGGAGAGGGCGGGGAATACTCACGGTTGGACTGTGGTTGTTGTTGTTGTTGTTGTTCCCCAAGCTGCCTTGCTGAACAGCCCCAAGGCCCCGAGCAATTCCAAGGCCATAACCGAGTGCCCCCACAGAACCCTCCCTGCCGACCACAATAAAACCTGGGTGACCGAAGCCACTCCATGGCGGGGAGCTGAGGAGGGTGCGAAAACGCCCGGGAAACCAAAGCCCCACCCAGGGCCCTGTGCCCCTCAGCAATTATGAAGAGAAAGTTGAGGGGCAAGGGAAAAATTTGACGCTTTGGCTTCCAATCTTGGTAGATTGGGAGGTCAATCCACGGAAAAGATGCCGTCACTTGAGATCTAGAAAATATATAAGTTAAAGGAACAGTCAGAGTAAGCTATGGGTATGGCAGAGATCGCTCAGTTCTCACTCTGATAGACCAGCCCATCACCACATGACTAGAACCCAATCCTCTCAGCATCAGCTAGGAAGGGCCCTAGAAAGCCGCCTTTGGCGGGGGGATAGCTCCCCTATTTCAACCCCTTTCGGGGTCGGGCACCCGCCACGGACTGTGGTTGTTTGCTGTTGTTGTTGTTGTTTTCGTTGCCCGTTGATGCGGCTTCCCTGGTGATGTGTTTGCGAGTGCTACCTGCTTTTATAGTTGTTCTTGTTGCATGTTGTGCTACTTGGGTCGCCGATATCTGTGGTATTGATGGTAATGCTGCAGGTAGTGTAATGTTGGTGGAGTGGTGGCGTTGAGGTGGTGGCTGGCTGGAGTGTGTGACCGGGAGGGGAGGTTCAGGTGACAGTTTGTTATAACAATTTTTTTTGCTATGGACTGTTGAAATGTCGTTTTCTGCCTTACTTGATTTGTGGTGAGGTTTCTTCAACGTTGAGCTGGGGCCTGGGTTGGTCTCTATGTCTCCACAGCTAATTAGAGTGTAGCACAATAAGTGATGTAGCGAGGTTTTGCCGGGCTGTTTGCTAAGACGCTGCTTCTGGAGATATGTCGCTGCCCAGGCAGGGATGGTGACAGAGAATTAATTCATGTGTGATTTCTGTGTGACGAGGTCCCTCAATACTTGTTTTGTGTTGACCTGGTACACTACCGGTCCTCTTTGCAACTGTATATCGGCACATCGCCTCTGGATGTTGAGAAGGATGATACACAGGGAGAGAGCTACGCTCACACCCTTAAACCCTCCCGCCATCTTGGCTGGACTTTGTGGTGGACTTTGTGGTCTACAGCGACAGTGGTGGCGAAATCGTGACTGACCCCGACATTGGATTTGGCGGCGCTGTTGTGCAGAAAATGATGGAGAAACACTTTCATAAGAACCACATTCTGTACACAGACAACTACTATACGTCACCAATCCTCACCAAGTACCTCCATGACTGCAAGACCGGAACTGTCGGCACAGTCAAGGCCAAGAGGAAGGGCATGCCATCATACCCAACGAAGGCAAAGAAGACGGACATCTTCCACAAGAAGAGTGGCCCCATCCTCTCCATCCACTGGCATGACCAGCGGAAGGTCAACCTCCTCACCACATGCCACAAGGCAGAGATGGTCGCCACTGGGAAGGTGGACCGAAGAACCAAAAGCCCCGTCCAGAAACCAGCTGCTGTCCTGGACTATAACCTCAACATGCGCCTCATCGACAAGCCCGACATGCAGATGGGCTTCATCGACTGCCTGCGAACATCTTGCTGGTGGTATAAGAAGTTTATTCTGCATACAGTAGATATGTCGGCCCTCAATGCCTACAACATCTACCGTCTGAGGACTCCCGGAGCCTGAGCTCCTGGCTAAACATGCGGGTACACCTGGGAGACCACTACAAGGACCAGGCCAGCTGGACCGCACGGCGTGTGGTGACTTCTTCAGGAAGAACCAGCTCAACCCCCTTCCTTTCAAAACACCAGGTGGTAGAGTTAGGAGTCAAAAGAGGTGCCATGTGTGCAGCCACACAACTCGCAGGCCCCACAAAGTAAAGAAAACCACATGGGAATGCCTCGAGTGTGAAGTGGCACTGTGCGCTGGACGGTGCTTCAACGACTTTCACACTCTAGTGCAATATTGAAGTGCCCGTGACAATGACAGTGAAAGTGACACTCTAAAATGTAGGCTAATAGTAATAATAAAACTAAGTATAAGTGAAAGAGACACACATAAGTAATAATAAGTGCCTTCATAACAATATGAACAAGTGAAAGTGACACTATATAATTATTATTAGCTTACCTAGCAATACATAAAAGTGAAAATGACACTATCAATTATCATAGTCCAGTGAACGTGACACTATAATAACAATATAATAACTATAATAACAATAACACTGAGTAAAAGTTACAGAGATACAAATAACTTCATAAAAATAACTTTATTGAGTGAAAATAAAATAATAAGTATAATAAATGGCAGAATAAACAATAAAAACTCTCAAATCGCTTCCCGGCATAATTGCGGGTAGGGCGACGAGTGCAACAGTGCGTCGTAACCGGGGCCGTGGTTGAGTGTTCGGAGGCGCCAAGGTAAATATGCTACAAACGTTACCTCCACTAACACCGCCATAACTCCGGAACCAATTGAGGTAGGGAACTCTACTTAACGTCAATGTACGCAACAGGATAAGGCGGACATTTTTATGTTTGTTTCATCATTGTAGTTCTCGTATTAAGGGAGATAGGCACTTGTTTACACAAGTCATTTTTCAGCCAGATCGCCTGGATTCGAGCTCCGTCATTTAGAAAGCCAGCCCGAGCCACAAGGGTTAACCATTGATCCAACAAATCTTCTTTAGTTTTGGCATATTCAACATGAGATTGCTCTTCCTGCTTGTAAGTGGTCCTAAATTTAGCTCTGTAGGCTTCAGGAACAAGCTCACAGGCTTTAACACCTTACGAGTGGGTGGTGGAGTATATTTCACTGTGCCGCCCAGCGTTTTTTTTTTTACCATAGTATGGGGTTGTTTCCGTGCTCTTTTACATGCATAAACAAGACCCAGAGCGTAATACAAGTATGTATCACTGAAAGGGCGTAAATTGAGCTTTCCAATGACACCCGAACCATCCTTCTACGATCACTGGTTGTCTTGCAACGATCGTGGAACCGAAGGGCAAAATCGCTAAAATACGGTAATTTCTTTATATAATTACATATGTAGCAAGGGAGTGAGGGTGGATGTAAGGGGGGTACATCTCAGTTGGTCCACGGCGGCCGTGGCGAGTGGTCATGAGGTAACCCATGCTCCTCTCGTCGCTCGTCTCTCTCTCAGAGCCAATATTGCGCCAAAATTGCACACAGACTTAAGTCGGGCCCCGCCACATAGTCCAAATTTTTCGACACGGACTTAGGTCGGGCCCCGATAGACAAGGGTTAAGAATCAGGCTCTTAACTGCATCATAATTATCAGACTGATCCTGAGACAAAGATGCATAAGTGACTTGAGCTTTACAAGTGAGTACACTCTGAATGAGTATTGACCAATACTGCTTGGGCCATTTGAAACCGTTAGCTGCCTTCTCAAACAATTGAAAGTATTTTGTTACATCAGATTCATTAAAGATAGGGACAAGTCTAAAATTTTGGCCACATCAAAATTATCAGGATTAGATGACCTATTTACACTCTGTTTCATACGGTACTCATGGTCTAACTTAGCAATTTCAATTGCCTGTTGTACTTCTGCCTGTTGTGCCTGTGCCTCAGCTTCCCGAGCACGAGCCTGTGCTTCAGCCTCCTGAACACGAGCCTGGGCTTCAACTTGTGCCTGTTGTGCTTGAGCTTCCTGAATACGAGCTTGAATCTTGGCAAGTTCAATTTGTGCATTTATATTCGGGTCAACTAAAGGAGTCATATTAAATAGTTTTTGATTAATCATTGCAAAAATTTGATCCTTAGTGGCACTAGGAGGATGAGCAATCTCCAGGTACTGAGCAACAATTTTCAGTTAATTTTTCTTCCTACTTTCTACCTCAACAACTGTCTTAGCACTCTCTACAAAATCTTTAGCTTCCTCAAAGGTAGAAATAGTTGAAGAAGACATCATGAACATTTAAATATACAATCACAAGCAAATAGGTTAATATATTCTTTAACAAGTCCCGAAGATTCTGGCTCAAGGTCGCCAATGTTATGTTTATGGGCGAGGTGAAAAGACATGAACAATAGATTATATATGAAGTTCAAGACTAATGTCAACTTACACCTCAAAATATCTAGGTTCAAGGAAAACTAGATTAACAATTCTTAGTTTAATTAAAATTAAGTATTATAATGGAACAAAAAAAAAATCAGTTTCTTCAGGACGAGCAATAAGAATATATAATGCACTAAGATTATCAGAAAATAAGCAAGTGAACAAATAAATAACTATATACCTTTACGGAAACAATGCAAGGTAAAAATAACTATATCACATACGAATTAATATTTTCTCAAGATTACTGGAAATGGTTAATAACTGTTTAATAACTTAACACTCAACGAGCGGCCTAGGCGGTATATTTGACCGTGCCGCCCAGCAGGTTTTCTTTTTACCATAAATGATGTTGTTTCCGTGCTCTTTTTCATTTATAAACAAGAGCCAGAGCGTAATACAAGTATGTATCCATGAAAGGGCGATAATTGAGCTTTCCAATGACACCAGAACCATCCTTTTACGATCACTGGTTGTTTTGCAACGATCGTGCAACCGAAGGGCAAAACCGCTAAAATACGGTAATTTCGTTATATAATTATGTGTGTAGCGAGGGAGTGAGGGTGGATGTATGTGGAGTACATCTCAGTCGGTCCACGGCTGCCGTGGCGAGCGGTCATGAGGTAACCCATGCTCCTCCCGTCGCTCGTCTCTCTCTCAGAGCCAATATTGCGCCAAAATTGCACACGGACTAAAGTCCGCCCCCGCCACATAGTCCAAGTTTTTCGATACGGACTTAAGTCCGCCCCCGATGGTTAGGGGTTAAAGGAATGCACAATACGTTAATAAAAGCAATAACAGTAATTACTACAATTATTTAAAAGTGAAACAAGCACTAAACTATCCCTTGAGACAATATTTCTTCTAAAAGTACAATCTGAGCAAATTCACAAACTTGGAAATTAATCACAAATTAATTAATGCTTTACACTTATAACATTAATAAATAAAATAAAACGGAAATAAAGAAATTACATTATTTCACAGTAAACTTAATGACAATTAATTATTTACTGATCACTAGAATTATGAATTATGTAGCAATTAGCCTACATATGAAATAACACTGAAATATATATAATATAATAAGCTAACAATAATAATACTAAATACACGATTATATTCAACGTACTCAACACTCGGGAACACAGGTAATGATTGCAGGTTGCTATATCTTGATGGAGGCCAGAGAAATAATTGTATCACTTCACAAGGTATAAATCACTATAATACGAGCAGGAGAGAACAGGCGTGATGAGTCAGTGGGCTGAGAGTGTTCACTCAGAGGGAGCGACGCTTATATATAGGCCTACATGCTCGAGGCTCTAGAAAGTTCCCCAGACTCCAGGAACAAGCTAGACAGCCAGGCGCCGCTGCCTCCGTACAAGACATGACCACGTGAATGATGATGCAATCACTACTCACACTACTTATCAAATTACTTTCTCTAAAATGCATATATTAACCCTATCATAATTGTACTTATTTTTATTAATATATTATTTTATTCATATTACATAACAACCCACACAGGGGAGGTGTGGTGGAGTGGTCTTGCCACTGGACTGGTAATCCAATGGGCCTGGGTTCGAATCCCGATATGTCAATGGGAAGATATTATTAGGACGGAATTTGTGCTGTACTTAGTATCAGTGCATTACAACAAAGCCCACCGAAACACCAAATAAATACCCTAATTGTTCCCTGATGATATTGCTATCTAACTATCTATCTATATACTCAAACCCAATAAATACCCTAATTGTTCCCTGATGATATTGCTATCTAACTATCTATCTATATACTCAAACCCAATAAATACCCTAATTGTTCCCTGATGATATTGCTATCTAACTATCTATCTATATACTCAAACCCAATAAATACCCTAATTGTTCCCTGATGATATTGCTATCTAACTATCTATCTATATACTCAAACCCAATAAATACCCTAATTGTTCCCTGATGATATTGCTATCTAACTATCTATCTATATACTCAAACCCAATAAATACCCTAATTGTTCCCTGATGATATTGCTATCTAACTATCTATCTATATACTCAAACCCAATAAATACCCTAATTGTTCCCTGATGATATTGCTATCTAACTATCTATCTATATACTCAAACCCAATCCCCACTTTTCCTTTTTTTTTTTTCCCAAGATTATAATATTGTATTTATTTAACAGTCAGCCTACTAGATATTCTTACTTATAGTGATAGGTTCATAATTATATAGTCATCATAAACACTCTGCTGCTTCCTGGGAACCTTTCAGTGAAAGATAGTAGAAATGCCTTCTGGTTACTTTATTCAAAACATGCTCCTTATGTCTGCCATGCTCCTCTTTAGAAGTTGTTCCTCTACTTACTGTATTGTTCCACTGTTTAATCCCAAACCATTGACCTTTCACTAACAACTGTCACTCATTTGACTTTATTGGCCCATATACAGTATATCAATGCTATCTTCAGTCATGGGGGCAGTGGGCTAGGAATCCTCCTCCTATTCGACGAGACTGAGAAATGGGCGAGGGAATGCGAAAGTGGTCCCAGACCCTGAGAATAGGAACTTTAAATGTTGTTTCTGTTCGGGCCCTGTCTCGTGTCGGCCACCCCCAGCAATGGGGTACCGGTATGTGCCTGAGTATATACGTACATACATACATCTTCATAGTCAGACAGCTGCAGGAAATATATGTACTTAAAGATAGGGATCTGTATCATGTGTTTGTAGACCTGGGGAAGGCCTGTGATACGGTGCCCAGAGATGTTATACAGTGGGCTATGAGAAAACTTGGCGTAGAGGAGTGGCTAGTGTGTGTGGTAATTATGTACAAGGATATACGAATGGCAATGAGGGTGAAAGGTATACTGAGTGAGGAGTTTACAGTTAGCCCCCTCCTCATTCTTATGGTTTTGGAGGAGGTCCTATTTGGAGATTTTAGAGTTGGGCTCCCCTGGGAAATGCTATACACAGATGACCTAGTACTTATCGCAGATAGTGTGCGGGATGCCGAGGCCACGTTCAGAAGATGGAGANTACTCAAGACAGAGCTAGAGTAGGGACAACAAAAAACACAACAGAAAACAATGAACACACAAAAACAAAATACAAATTCACACACATCTACAGTAGGTCATCCAGGAGAAGACACAGAGACCAGGGTCACCAATGTCCCTCCAGCACTCCCCCGGCCGGCCCCCGACCACCCGGAGAGGTTCCGATCTCGGCAGGCAGACATGCAGCGGAGCCGAAGCCAAAAGCCCGCCCACCATACTTCCAGGCGCACCCTTCATATAAACCGTCTTCCAGGGTCAGGCGCCTGATAGACTATTATCTAGTCCAACTTGTTTCTGACTCCTTCCCCAAAATCCATTATCCATTCACTCCTGTTTATTACCAATTCCCTTGCCTGATCTATAGTCATTCCTCTATCATCCAAAGCTTGTCTTACACAGTCTCTCCATCTCAATGGGGGTCTTAATCCTGCCCTTTTATCTCCCCTTGTATCTGACTCACATATTCTCTTTGTAAGCCTTTCATCTTCCATTCGTTCAACATTTCCATACCAGCTCAGCCCCCTTCTGTCCACTCTGGCTGACAAATGTTCCTGCTGCCCCACTCTCCTACGTATCTCTTCATTCCTCAATCTGTCTCTACGAGTAACTCCACACATACTCCTCAAGCAGCTCATCTCCATTACATCCAGCTTTCTTCTCTCCTTTTCCTTCAGAGCCAATGCCTCAGCCCCATACATCACTGTTGGCACAACAATTCCTTGATACATTGCACTTTTGACTTTCATTCCGAGATTTCTCGTCTTCCACATACTTCCCATTGGTCCAAAAACCTTCCTTCCTTCACACACTTTCTGTTTTACCTCCATTTCTATACCTCCACTCCTGCTTATTGTTCCTCCTAGATATTTAAAACACTCTACTGCACTATATGAATATTCCCATATTCAAAATGTGCTACAGGGGGGCAATGCCTAGTGAGTTAGTTGCTCAATAGGTGGCATTATGAGAGTGAGGGTCCCCGTCTAGGGGATGAGACAGTGAGGCACAAAGGCGAGGCAGCTTCAGAGATGGGGCTGCTTCGAGCCATCAGTCTGTGCTTCACATGTCTCACTCCCTAGATTGGAATGAGACCTCACAGACTTCACCGTGTTGAGCGGTAGAATGTACAATCAACTTGTATAATCCGCAGTCTCAGAATATAGTTTAGGCTTATGAAAAGCTTAAAGGTTAATGTATACAGTCAATAAATGTGCAATGTATAAAATAGTAAAGAGATGAATTAAGAAATGTATAAGCAATACAGGTTCCGACAGCAATCTGAAAAAAATATAATTGCATATCTAAAATTTCCGAGACTCTGCGGATTAAACGAGTTGACTGTACAGTACAGGCTCTCGGCCTATGTCCGAGAGGGAGTAGTTGGAATATAAAAAAAAGGCACACACACGCACGGAACCCCCCCACCACCCCACATACACAACCACCCACACACAGTACCCACTTATACATACACCCATACACACACACACACACACACATATAATTATATTCCCACTCTCAAGACCTCCACTCTAAAGATTTTCAATGGTAGATCCTTTGTATAAAGTGCCGAGAGAGAGAGATATAGAGAGAGAGAGAGAGAGAGAGAGAGAGAGAGGATTTTATAATGATTTATATTCCATATACAAAACATGCAGTAGGATAATTATACAATAGAAACAACAATTAGCAATATACAGTGTTCCATCACTTTCTTTAACGAACTGACACACACACACATACCCACTCCCACTCACCCCTCTCCCCTCATACACACACGCACACACACACAATCTCCACTAACTCTTTTGCCGGAGAAGAAAAACAAATCTGTAGTTGAAAAAGAAGGACCAGGAGTCATCTGTTCTGACGGAATAGAGACAAGAGAAAAATGTGTGAGGCGATGTAATGAGATAGAGAGAGAGAGAGAGAGAGAGAGAGAGAGAGAGAGAGAGAGAGAGAAAGAGAGAGAGAGAGAGAGCCAATAGCGTGATTGGTGAGAACATTGAAGAGGCCTCGGAGTGGAGAGGTATTGTATTATAACACCTCCCTCTTCTCTAAATCTCTCTCATTCTTTTGGAATGGGCTTCCTCAAGATGATTTCGACTTTCCTTGAAGTATCACTTACACAAACACCATGCCTTAAATCCGCGACTAGGCCTAACTGCATTTGTAAAAGAACAACTAATTTTTTTCTTTTTCCTCAGGTTCACTAGAGTAGAACACGATTTTAACACTGGTGAGCTGTATATTATCTTGTGTGAACGAAATTAGTTGTGTGAAACATACGTCTGTGAGGTATTATCACAAGATTTCGCCCCACTTCCAAAATATTTAGAGGGTTAGTGTAAAGATTGTTTTTCCTCTAGTGTACATGGTGTTACGAACTGGCACTCGGGTACACAAGGGCTCTCAATCAGGACTCGAATACGGCTCGCTGCCACAACGGAAACACACGATCCCAACCCCTGAGTACTGCCAGCCGAACAAAAATCACCAATACCCTCCAGAGTTCAATCTGCTATAACGGGGTATACAAGAACTCGGTACTAGTGTTCAACAACAGACTAATAAAGAGACAGGAATTATCTAGTCTGGTCAACAATCAAACAATGAAGTAAAAACAACACCAAAGAATCGTGTTGGCCGAAGCCGAAGTAATCCACCCTTGACTAAGAACTTAAGAAGTCCTCCACCCTCTACTTCGGATCGGCACTATTACGTTACGTTAATTAATATTCCTTAAGCATCGAGCAAGGAATCTTCTGAAAAAAGTTAGATGCTTCTCGGATGCTCGTAAGAAGTACGTATCGGATTTTGAACAGTAATTCAATAAGCAAAACACTGGCAATTAAATACTATTAAAGGTTTAAATTGGCATACGAATAATTAAAAGAATATGCAATAGTAAATGGCAAACATTAAAAAGATGTACTCTGCAAATGCAACGGCAATAGCCTACTAGGATTGTGCTCGTGGGCCACTAATCACTAAAGTAGCCAAGCGTGCAACACATGAAATCAATAGTGCATAAACAATATCATACATAAGGAAAGCTTCAATACTATTCTGTATCTACTAATCGAGTAAAGTCTAGCTGGGGTACTGTGGGCAAAAGGTAGCAGTGACTGAGCAAAAACGGCTCGTAGCCTAGCGAAGTCCTCACAACTGTTTAAAATATTACGTTAACACTAACAAGTGCACTTTGAGAAATCCAGATCCCTTGTCTCTGGTTTTCTCCCGGCTCCTTGACAAAGTAAAAACAAACTGTTAATAAAATACAGGGTAGTTAGGCTCTTGCCCTCACGCACTGTAAATTATTAACTCAACACAGTCAGCCGCGAAGACAACCTAGGCTTCACTGAACAGAAACGAGTATGCAGGTTTATCGCTTAACCACTGCATCAAACAACAACTCGTAACACAGAAAAGCCTTACCCCAGTCTAGCATTACCTAGACTAGCAGAAAACAGGAATAATAATAATAACACACAGGGAAATGCATATACAAGTGCAACAAACATAAATCAATCCTATTCTAAGTCAACCCTTCCAAAATAGGCTATCTAATAGGCATGTATCTCGTGAGAACTCAAGCGCTAATACGTTGGCTGACTAGCTCTGCACCAACGGGACCATGGAAGTTAAAAAGGGTAGGGAAAAGAGGAGATAAGAATGTAAGGTAGTAGAGAAAGTTCACATCAGTCAGAAGAATATATATAGTTAGCAAGGGAAATGAGAAGTCGCTCTGCCTAATGAGTTCTGATCAAAAAATGGCTAGACTTCCCTTTTTATACTCGGCCCTCTAGTGAGCCCAACGTGAACTACTAAGGACCGCCCACTGACAATCATTACGGAATTTCTCTCTCTCCTCTGGGATAGACAAAGGCTTTCCTAGCACTGAGGGGAGGGGGGAGGGGGGGGAGTGCTAGTGAGTTAGGCCCACCTCCCGCATGGCGCACCCACTGACCCCCAACTGTGGCTGCCTCTCCCATCATTACAAATAAGTTTTACACACAATACTTATAACTAATGATATAAAATAGAACTCGTTGACTCAGATGAAAACAAAATACATATTCATATTACTTATAGTACAACGGCTCACATGAACTAAGTTAGGAAACTCTACATAGACTACAGCCAAAGTTCCTGCCCTGACGATCCTAGCGAGAGTGGGGCATGACTAGGCGTTCTGTACAGCATGCTCACACTGGACATGCGTCACACCTCCCCCAAGATTTTACTTGCTCAACCCTGAGCTAAAATCTGACAAACACAGAACCCCATCAAGCCCCTCACACCCAGCGACCGCATGGCACTAAAACAAAGCTGAGTTTATCACCAAAACACATCTTATTATTAAAAAAAATTCACATTTTATAACTCCTCCCAACAATAGCAAAAAGACACAATATCATGCTCCCAGAGCGAGCTTACAGCAGCTCAGCCGTTTGATAGTTCGTGGACTACTCAAACTCTATAGGCTATGACAAACTTATACGATTATCTATATCAAAAGAAAGAGTTTTTTATATGATTTTTATATCTTAATATGTTTTTCCCGGCTGCACTATAAGGGCAGCCTATTTTCCTCCACTCAAACCCACACACCTGTGATAGCCTACGACTGATCATCCACCCTTGATAAACAATCCACGATCACATTGTCACATCCAGCAATATGACGGATGTCCAGGTTATACTCCTGCAACATCAAAGACCACCTGGTCAGTCTCATATTGCGATTGTGAAATTGATTCAGGAATCTCAAAGGGTGATGATCAGTGTAGATAACCACGACTGGGCCATAGGCTGGAACATACACCTCGAAGTGCCTGAGCGACAGCACAATCGCCAGTAATTCCTTTTCTATTGTAGAATAGTTCTTTTGTGCAGCATTGAACTTCTTAGAAAAGAAACTTACTGGGTGTTCCACACCTTCATTGTCTGTCTGTAGCAAGACGGCACCAGCCCCTACACCACTAGCATCTGTTGCCAGCTGAAAAGGCCTGTTAAAGTCTGGGGCCCTGAGTATCGGGTGAGTACATAGCAAATGTTTCACCAAAGTGAAAGCCTTTTCACACTCAGGTGCCCACAAAAACTTTTTGTCTTTAGATAACAAATCTGTGAGAGGTGCCAACACCATTGAGTAACCTTTTATGAAGCGTCTGTAGTAGCCTATCATGCCCAAGAATCTCATAATCTGCTTCTTGGTTGTTGGGTGCAGAAATTTATTGATAGCCTGTACCTTGTTCTGAGGAGGGCACACCTGTCCCCTTCCCACTACAAACCCAAAGTACTGCACAGTGGCTTTTACGAAGTCACACTTTGCCAAATTTACTACCAGACCTGCTTCACTAAGTTTCCGGAACAAGGTCTCAAGGTGCTCACAATGGCTCTCAAAGTCGTCATCATAAATGATTACATCGTCCAAATATACGGTGCAAATTGGAATGTCCTTTACAATTTCATTCATCAGGTTCTGAAATGTTGCTGGTGCATTCTTAAGTCCGTAAGGCATAACATTGCACCGGTAGGTACTCCCGTCCACAACAAAACCACATACCTCTTTAGCACGCTCGGACAAAGGTACTTGCCAGTAACCTTTTACTAAATCTACTTTAGACAAAAAACGAGCATTACCAATTTTGTCAACACTATCATCAACCCGAGGAAGAGGATATGGGTTAGTTGGAGTCAAATCGTTTAACCTACGGAAATCAATAGAAAAGTGTACCTTGCCATCTGGCTTAGGCTGCAGTGTTACGGGGGAAGTCCACTTAACTGTGCCTTTCTCTATCAACCCTCTACCGAGCATATACTCCAACTCATCCCTCAGAGCTGGTAGTTTTATGGGGGGCACACGGTACGGGATTGACTTAACCCGTGGAGCCCCGGCTAGTTTTGTAATGTTTGCGCACCAGAACCCGGCCGGTTTTCAAAAAATGGTTTTATTCCAGAAACAATAGCGAATGGGTTAGGAATGAAGGAAAAACCACGAAAAACCGCTCAAAAAGCTTAAAAAATGGTCCTACAGAGCCCCCGAAAACGGATTTTATAAGAGTAAAAAATTGAAGGCAATTATCCAAAAAACCAGGTTATTGCGCGCTCGCGCGCACGCACGTGGACTTTGAGAGTTTTCAACCATCGGCACGGTTGCGTGGGATACGTACACAGTTCCCATACAAATCTGAGCCCTCTTGAGTGGCTACACCTGAGGTCACGGTCGGCGCAATTGGGGCGACGCGCCAGGCGCGTCTCTGGGGCTGTGCGTTACATACATTGCCGACGCGTCAGGCGCGTCGCTGGGGCTGTACGGGTTAAAGGGTAGATGGTCCCCCACGTCAACATCATGCATAGCCTGAGTAGTGAGGCCTGGGTGCTCAGCAAATACAGTGGGGTATGAACCGAACAACTGACGGATAGCATCAAACTGCGGCTCAGGCAAATGAGCTATAGCCTCGTCAGCCCTTAGGCTCGAGTTCCCCGCCCACTGATCCGCTGAAACATGTTGATCCCAGCTATCCTCCTCTGAAGCTTGACTGTCCCCCTCTCCTTCTCCACCACGGCCGCAA
Organism: Paralithodes camtschaticus; assembly: GCA_018397895.1. Taxonomy (NCBI): domain Eukaryota; kingdom Metazoa; phylum Arthropoda; class Malacostraca; order Decapoda; family Lithodidae; genus Paralithodes; species Paralithodes camtschaticus. Next base: position 18,158 of record JAGKTK010000510.1, on the reverse strand, counting down.
CAAGCCAACACAGGGACAGTGAGAGGCTCAGAGGGGCGCCTCACATACTCTTTAATAAGGTTCACGTGACATAACTGGTTCTTTTTCCTCCTGTCTGGAGTGGCAACAAGGCAATCGAAGTCTGACATTTTTTCTACAATTCCACAAGGTCCAGTGTACTTCGCAGAGAGGGGGTTACCAACCAAAGGCAACAAAATCAATACCTCTTGTCCTACAGTGAACTTCCGGAGCCTCACCCTGCGATCACACCTGTCCCTCATCAAAGCCTGTGACTCTGTCAAACTTCCACCCGCCATCTCCAGACTCCAAAGCATGCGCTCACGGCCCTCAAGCACATACTCCAATAATGGACAAGGCTGCACAGTACCCTCCCAAACCTCCTTCAGCATGTTAAGGGGGCCCCCGACACGGTGTCCAAAAATCAGCTCGCCTGGACCAAATCCCAGGCTCTCACCAGGCACCTCCTGAGCAGCAAACAGCACACAAGGCAATCCAAGATCCCAACCCATACCGCTGTCAGCACAACAACACCTGAGCATGCTTTCAAGTGTAGCATGCCACCGCTCAAGCACCCTTTGATGTCCTGCCAGTGGTATGTCATGCGCCAACCTCAGTAGGCTATCCCTGCACTCCCGTGGCACCACCAACTGGTCCACTATTCCGGACCCCTTTTGCCAACTACGTTTAGGGTCTTGAAAACGTCTATAGAGGATGCCTTCTAAATAAAAAAAATCTCCTGGCTGTGCATCGCCGTCCTCGTCGAGCTCTACAGCTCCATTAGCACACGTTTGGAGCTCAGGGTCCTCTAGTTGCAACCGACGTATATCTGAGGGTGCCAAGCGATCTAACTGCTCCCGGAGCAATGCATGACCTTCCCCGATACTGGGCTGCTCCCTCTGTCTCTCTCGATGTACATAACGTTGCTGTTGTGGAGACTCGTCATGCCCAGCCTCGTCACTCTCGATGACAGGCCCAGGGGCTACTCCAGAATTAAGTAATGGTGCTAATACTGAATCACCCAGGAGAGCCGCCGAGTCAAAACTCTTAAAACCAACTCCAGCTTTAGCCTCCTCCTGTTGATCGTTCCTCCGCTGGTCTGAAGACGGAAGACTAGGCTCTGACACTTTAGCTGCCCGAGCTCGGGTGACAACACACGCCATGGGTTGTGTCTGGCACCGCTCGACCCACTCTTGCTCTTCCCTACTCACTTCGGCCGGCCTCTCGGCAACGACTAAGGGTAGAACCTCAGAAGAGGGCATTGCAAAGTCGTTGCCGAGAAGAAGGTCGACGCCCTCCACTGGCAGTTTCTCCACAATTCCGACATCCAATTCACGTGCCACACCATCCACCTCCAACTCCAACCGCACCAGCGGGTATGACCGAGTTGCATTAATACCCTGCACCACTACCACCCGAGCCGCGTTTATAGGGTAGCCAGTCAAGTTTTTCATCAGAGTCTGGGAAGCACCTGTATCACGCAAGACCTCTACTCCATGCTTGCGCCCAGCCCAGATCACGCAACCCCGCCCTCTATGGTCGCAAAAAACATCCTGAGCAGGGTTCGAGCCTCCCAGGTGCTTCTGCATTGGCTGTGCTTCAGCCTCTGACGAACTGCCCCGGGCAAACTCAGATGACTTCGGAGACACACCAATGTTGCAGGCCAAAGACACAGCTGCTGTAGGTGGTTTGCTAGGACAGACTCTTGCAAAGTGCTCCTTTTTATGACATTGATAACACTCCAACTCCCCTTTGGGCTTCCCTTGGTACTGGGAAGGGCCCGGCCCCTTCTTAAATGGGACGGTGCTAGTCTTGTGGTCAGTCTTGGTATCATGGCTCTTGTACTTGTTTGCATAAGGTATATCACTAACTCGGGGGAGTGGGGCGTCACGCCCCTTGTTACCTGCCTCACTACGCTGGGCAGACCCGCACCCACGAATTAGTGATAGCCGGAGGTCAGCCATCTCAGCTGCCTCCTGTAGAGTTTTTGGGTTCTTTTCTTTAATAGTTAAAGTCATTTCTGCACCAGTACACTTATAAAACTGCTCGAGCAGAAACAGCTCAGTCAACTGTTCTGCCATCTCAGCTTTCTCAGAACGTGTCCAGTTTTTAAGTGCATCTTTTAAGTCCCGGGCATGTTCAAGAAAGGTCGCCTCCCTAGTCTTTGTAACACCCCGAAACTTCAATCGATATGTTTCCGGTTGCAACTCGTATGCCCGTAGGACAGCTCTCTTCAATTCTGGGTAGTCAATGCAAGACTCTAAAGGCAGTGCATCATAAGCCTTCAGACCCTTACCCGTAAGTCTTGAGGAGACTAGAGCTGCCCACTTCTCTTCAGGCCAATTATGCTCCCTACACTTCTTCTCAAAACGATTACAAAATTCTGTGACTTCAGTTTCACTAAATTCCGGCACCAATTTGACTAAGGACTGTTCTCTTACTTGGCTCTCACGGCCCATCCGAGTCCCTGTCGCCTCTGCAAGAGGCGGAGGAGGGGGGGGGGGGGAGACACACACATTTCTTCAATTTCAACGGCACTGGGGCATTTATTTATTTTTTTCAGTGCCATCTTCCGGAAGGAACGTCGCACTCGCCCAGTATAGCATTCCAAGAGTAACATCGCAGCCCTTGGGTTAAGATGGGAAGATAGAGGGAATACTATTAACATTTTCACATTGAGGTCCTTACCCATGTGAGGAAAAACTAATTCACACTAGTTCATGATTGTAGACTTGCAACAACATTAAATGTGTTTACTGTGCGTGTCTACTGCTGTAGCCACGAACAGATCCTGGCTTTATTTATATCTACATGTACCATACACTATTTTATAACAGTGTATTAAATGCAATAAATAGCTTTGAACTTGAATATTTACCTTGAAACTGTTTGACACCTACTGGCATCTTTCCTCATGGTAGTAGAGCGTCTGTCACTGTTTTGATATGCAGAACTTTTGCTTTTCAAAATTAGTTCACAGCAAACACAGAACCACCTCTCTCTGGAACTAATTTCCTTAGTGTACTGTAGGTTTCCACAGCTGTTCAATTCCCAACACTTCAAAAACTAATTGTTACAATTTTCACATAAGTCGAGGACGCCATTAGATGTATGTATTTTGCTTTCATTAGTTTTGTTTATTTAGTTCCTCTGTTCTTTTATGAAGAAAAAAAAAACATGTATAAACGATTCAGGTTCTTTTCTTTCTATTTAATGTTTGCTCTCTAGATCTCCATAAAGCTTAGAAACATAGCCTAAGAACTCCTCTTCAGATAAATATATATTACCTCTCTCTCTCTCTCTCTCTCTCTCTCTCTCTCTCTCTCTCTCTGACAATATCTCAGTAGGTGTCGTGATCAGTGGTCGATATGGTGATAGAGATAGTCGATACCACAGAAAGGTTATAAGCTTATACGTCCGGGCCTCACCGACCGAAGGCTGGTACTGTACCTTCTATATTGTAGGCTTGCTATTGCTCGCCAGGAAAAAATTGACACCTAAATTGCACGAAAGGTATTAAAATTGAAAAAGAAATGAGGCAAAATGTCTGAAAATCACCAAACTAATGGGGCGAAGGTCTCAAAATCTCAATACTAATAGGGCTAAGCATGAGGGAGAAGCGGGGGTCTAGCCAAACCAAATACCTCCCCTTAAGAGCTAGACCCCACCAGAATGAAAGTAAGCCGCGTAAGAGAGTAACGGAGACTGTGGAGCGATAATTACTGCATTCTAGCGGTGATTACATTACGGTCGGTGTCTGGAGAGAGAGAGAGAGAGAGAGAAAGAGTGTGTGTGAGAGAGAGAGAGCGCGCAATAATTAACCCTTACTGCACCGACGAAGACTTTTTTTATTTAATTTCAGCAACATTTAGACGAATTTATGAGGCTTAGGAAGAATATAAAGTAGCTAAAAGCACTAATTGGGATAGCATGTAGCCTTTTAATGGATAGACGTCCTTCCTAAGCTGAAAAAATTGTCTAATAGTTGGCAGAATATAATGAAAATGACGTCACCGGTGCGGAGAGGGTTAAATAAGAAGACTGGACAGGGCGCTTGTAAGCAGATTAAGGGGAGGCAGACCGTTTGTTTGGTCTATTAATTCATTTATTCATATATTTTTTTAGTTTCCTCCCTAGACCTCTATCAAGCTTAGAAAAACACCCCCTAGACCACCCTTTAAGATCAATTTGTAAATTTTTCGGTAGAAAAATGTTCCGACCGAAGGCCGGCTTGTCTTAAAATTGCAGGCTCGCTATCGCTCGCCTGGAAATAATCGACACCTAAATGGCACGAAAGGTCTTAAAATTGACAACGAAATGGGGCGAAAGGTATTAACCCGTGGAGCCCCGGCTAGTTTTGTAATGTTTGCGCACCAGAACCCGGCCGGTTTTCATTTTTTTTTTGTATTCCAGAAACAATAGCGAATGGGTTAGGAATGAAGGAAAAACCACGAAAAACCGCTCAAAAAGGTTAAAAAATGGTCCTACAGAGCCCCCGAAAATGGATTTTACAAGAGTAAAAAATTGAAGGCAATTATCCCCAAAAAACAGGTTATTGCGCGCTCGCGCGCACGCACGTGGACTTTGAGAGTTTTCAACCATCGGCACGGTTGCGTGGGATACGTACACAGTTCCCATACAAATCTGAGCCCTCTTGAGTGGCTACACCTGAGGTTACGGTCGGCGCAATTAGGGTGACGCGCCAGGCGCGTCTCTGGGGCTGTGCGTTACATACATCGCCGACGCGTCAGGCGCGTCGCTGGGGCTATACGGGTTAAAATCGCCAAATTAATGGGCCGAAACATCTTATAATCTCAGAACTAGTGGAGCAAAACATTAGGGAGAAGGGGGTCCAGAAAACCGGTCTGCCTCCCCTTAAGCGGAGGTTTTTAGTTTGTTTCCTACTCCTCCAGCAATCTTAAAATTCCACCCCCTTGACCCCGTTTCGAGATAAATCTGTACATTTTTCGGTAGAAAAATTTCCCGGCCGAAGGCCGGTTACTCTTAAATTACAGGCTCGCTATCGCTCGCCAGGATAAAATTGACACCTAAATGGCATGAAAGGTCTTAAAATTGACAGAATGGGGCGGACATTCTTAAAATCACCAAACTAATGGGGCAAACGTCTTAAAATCTCAAAATCAATGGGGCTAGACATGAGGGAGAAAGGGGTCAAGAAAAAAGTCCCTCAAGTGGAAATCTCCCCTTAAGGAGTTCTGTATCTATACCAATTAAGAAGCCAAATAAGATATCTAATAATATCTTTAACCCACAGAACCCCAGCGACGACAACGTGTCGTCGGTAATGTTTCTAACGCTAAACCCCACGACGCATAAGTGTCGTTGGGGTTTAATTACTCTGGTCCTATGGCACCTAGAGGGCTCAGATTTGTATGGGAACTGTGTAAGTATCCCACGCAACCATGCCGATGGTTGAAAACTCTCAAGTCCAACCGCGTGCACGTGAGTGCGCAAAAACCTGTTTTTGGGTGTTTTTGCATTCAATTTTCCCCTCATGTAAATCCGACTTTCGGGCGCACCGTAGGACCCCTTAATGACCTAGGTCAGGCTGGTCCAACTACAGGCCCGCGGGCACAGGTGGACCGCGGGTTGATTATTTATGGCCCACAAGCGCTCGACTCTCATTTAAAATATAACACTAAAATGGTATGGTACATGTCGTCATAGATTAGTGAAGTCTCTCTCTCTCTGTTCTGACCCAAATTTGAAGCGTTACTACTTGTCTAATTCCTGTTAATTCTCTCTTTCTCTCTCCCTCTCTCTCTCTCTCTCCTGCTCCGAAAGTGATACATTACTTACTACGTGTTCATTTCCTGTTAATTCTCTCTCGTTCTCACTCTTGGACAACCCAGTGTTGCAGATTTATAAATTTTTCGCTAGATCTTGAGAAATGTGACTTAGCATTAATTACTGTTACCGTATCTAACAACGGAAATCCTAAATATATTCTGGATTCTGAATATTCGATATTTGTGTATCTACGTATTGTATTAGTTTCCCAGCAACATTAACAAACATAATACACAAATTAACCTTGAATCTTTGAAAGAAAAACTGCAAACAATGGCAACCCTGACAGTAGGCCCAGTCTGAGTCACCAGAATCACCACCAGTAAGTTTGCCTCCGTTTTGCAAAGTGCAGCACATATTATATTTCCAACCACCTCTCAAAATGAGTTTGTGTGTGTGTGGCCCATGGCATTAAAGGTATATGCTGAAGTGGCCCATAGTTTTCTAGAAGTTGGACCAGCCTGACCTAGGGGATCGTTTTTTGTGGGGTTTCCTTCACTCCTAACCCATTCCTGGTGTTTTCTGGATTTGTTTTTTCTTTGAAAACCTGCCGGTCCCTGGTGGTACATTTATTATAAACTAGCTGGGGCTCAGTGGGTTAAGTTTCTTTTTAGGAACACCCTTCTCCCTCATGCTGCACCATTGTTTGCTGAGTTTTAGACCTTTTACCCCATTTCTTTGTCAACATGTATACCTTTTGTGGCATTTACAGTAGGTGTCGTCATTATCCTAGCGAGCGATAGAGAGCTTGTAATATATGAGGAAAGTTTATGGGTGGGTGAGTGTGTGTGTTTATTTTTTTATTTTAATTTTGTATTTTGTTTTAGGTCTAGGAAGAAAATACCTCCCTCTCCTATTATGATAAATACCGTCTAAACTCTAAAGTAAGAATCCTGCCAGCCAATCAACACGCTGCATTTGACTATCTCTTTAAACCAGCTGAGTTTGACATTCCTGACATTTCCCCCAACTCTGCCACACCCTCCCGTGCAGCCAATCAGGAGCCTCCGTTGTCGGAGCAAGCAAAAACTAAGCCAGCCGTGCACATATCTTCATCTTTCAAATCGCTTTCGCTCCCTCCACATGCCGTTTCTTCGAGTTGCAATAGGTCTATGACATCAGTGCAAGCCCTATACTCCCGTAAGCCACTACAAGACCTTTGCAACCATCTCCCTGGGACATATTACGAAAAGATAAGACCAGAGGAGAGGGGAAGAAATGTTCAAACCGCGCGGCTGGAGAAAGCACTGCCTGGGCGGCTGGCTCAACAAATTACAGCGCGACAATTCGTGATGCGTGGCTATGAACAGGGGGGGAGGGGGGAGGGGCTGCAGACGTCACTCCCTAACGGGTCCCACGGGGTTCACTTGCCAGCAACTCACACTCTCCCTCACCTGGGCAACAATGGGAACTTGGCTACACCTGCTTCAGCCTCCCAGCTCGCCTATCCCGCCCCAATATAGTCCACCTCTGGCTCAACACAGCTTTCGTCTACTAACAAGATACACCACAAGTATCCTGGTGCTTGTCGTCACATTACTGGCTTACACACCTATAGCCAAGCAATTCAAGAGGGACGACAGATAGTAGATGGAACTGGAAATTTCCAGAAGAACTATTGGCCGGCCTTGAGGTGGTGAAGATTGTTCCAGAGATACCCAAAACTTTTTACAGGACCCTTATGGGCCCGAAATACCATTATTAAAAAGAGATAAATTGTTTGACAAACCCAGTGGTTCCAACCATTAAAATTGATGTGTCCATATAGAAAAAATAAATAAAAATAGATTAGACTTATGAATTAAATAAAAGGATGAATTGTTGAGAGGATATAGCTGTAATTTATAGAGAAGGTTCCATGCCACTTAGCTACCAATAGTATAGGATCTTCTGGGTTAGTAGATAAATGTAAACTATAAAGATAAGGGGAGGATGAAATAAGAGATGAAAAGTTAGAACCAACTATAGGAATGACGTGGGGATAAATAATAGTTGCAGATAGATTAGATCTAGCTTGAGAAATAGTTAGGACGGACTGTAGTCCATATGATGAAATATACTTTTTGTTATAAAGGAAACATTGTTATTCGTAGCCTTTAAGAAGAAGAATTCGCCGGTATGATACTGAACTTTGTGATCATGATATAAGTAACAAGTCGAGGCGACTATAGTGAGGAAATATTGTACTCCTGAGATAAGGAGTTAGTGAGTTGATAAATATAGTATCAATCAGATTAAACATTGAGGATAATAATGTAATCATGATATATGGAGACTTAAGTGTTGAATATTGATAATATAGGTGTTTATGAAATATTGATTATATTGGACCATGTAATGAAATATATTATTTGAGTAAGTGGTGTCAGTGTTATTGAGTTTATTTATTTGTCAGATAGGAAGTCAGAGTGGAGATATTCCAAAACAAAGGGTTATATTAATGTAGGTGCCTACGGGTACGGATTTATATGTGTTAAAGATAACAATATATATAATGTAAGAGTGTTAAAGATAGGGAAATAGAGGTCAAATTCATTAAAGCCTTGGTCTTTGGATTAGACATAATTTGAGGCCCGGTAAAGTTGATATATTATTTTGGAGACTAGTAATGTGCCTTTGGATCGAAGCCGGAGTGAGTCAATACCTGAATAGCGGGTATCCAAATAGGTAGTAACGGGAATTTGCGAGTTCCAACGTACAATCTATTGTGGGTCGACGATAATATTCAATCTGAGTGTTGAACTCATTTCGGCCCGAAGAGAGAATCAATTGCTAGGGGAATATAAAACTATTAGGGAGCTTGTTAAATAAAGGATACGAACTTCTGAACAACTGTCGAATTATTCCCAGCTTAGTAGTATGCTGAGAATTAGAAAATAAGTACTACACCATCTCCAATAGTCTGGTCATTATAATTAAACCAGGAATTTTAACTCTAACCTATAGTCTGATATTTTCCAGCCGACGTTAAATCTAATACCTTAGGCTTAGCAGATGGTTTGTCGAGTCTTAAGGGGGTAGTGGTTGGTTTTTAGTACATATATATATATATATATATTCATCAATTTAATTCATATTTTCCACACCAAACCTCCATCAAACTTTTAAAAACACCCCCTAGACCCCTCTTAAAGATACATTTGTACATTTTTCGGTAGAAAAATGTCCAGGTCGAAGGCCGGCTCCTCTTAATTTTACAGGCTCGCTATCGCTCGCCAGGAAAAATTGACACCTTAATGGCACGAAAGGTCTTAAAATGGAAAACGAAATTGGGCGAAAGGTGTTAACATTTCTAAACTAATGGGCCCAACGACCTAAAATCTCAAACGTAATGGGGCTAAACTCGAGGGAGAAATGGGTCCAGAAAAACTAACCATCCCCCCTTAATGGTCAAATATAAACCTAATATGTCTCTATGTCGTATTATTACCAAGTGTTTGGTTTATTATTCAACAACGTACTTGGCTACACAATCTTGGTAATAGCTCAGTGATCAAGATAGGAACATGGCAATTTACCGTCAACTGGCATGAAACAGACTGTACCCTGTTCCAAATTGGTAGGCCAGAGATCGTGAATCCTAACTTATGTAACTCAAAAAGGGCTAGAGTAAATGGGCTGTACATTTCCACACCCATTCCCTGGCTGACCCTTCCCTAATGGTAGACATTTTAGCTCGATTACTCTACCTGTTTGTTAGTTATAGAGGTTAATGTGAAAACGCTTTGGACTGCTTATTTTGAACAGACTATAGTGTAACTCAGGGTAGACTGGCACAAACAATCTGTAATATTCCACATCAATTTACTGTTTGACTATTCCCATGTGGTGGACATAACAGCTCAATTACTGAAGTCATGTTTGGGTTATGATAAGTTGGCGTTGGTGTTTCTGGCCTACCTCTAATGATCAGGGTATAGTTCTTGCCACAATACAATTCAAATAACGTCAATGTAAGAAAATAAACACAAACTAACTAATGAACCAAAATACAGATGACTAAACACGGATGACTAAAGCTATTAAGGGGAGATGGGTCGGTTTTATAGATCCCCTTCTCTCTCGTGTTTAGCCCAATCAGTTTTCAGATTCGAAGATGCTTGCCCCATTAGTTTGTCTATTTTAAGACCTTCCGTCCCATTTCCTTGTCAATATTAAGACCTTTCGTGCTATATTTAGTTGTCCAATTTATTCCTGGCGAACGATAGTGAGCCTGTAATCTTGGAAGAACTGGCCTTCGGCCGGGACATTTCTCTACCGAAAAAGGCACAAATTAATCTAGAAGGGGGATCTATTAGATGTGTTTTTAAGTTTGATGGAGGTCTAGGGAGGAAACTGGAAACATAATAAACACATGAACAAGTCGACCGAAAATGAACCATCCCCCTTAATCTGCACTCACGTACTGTTCTAAAGACAAACTCTCTCCTAAGCTGAATACTCTATTGTTGCGTTAGTTACATCAATATTTAACGTTATTTCCAAACGACAACAAACTAACTCTTTCCTAAGCTGATTAATGTCTTCTTGCTTTAGTTAGATCAATATTAAACTTAATTGCCTAAAGGTAGTGTCACACGAGCGGTTTTTCCGGCAATTTTCGATGAGCAAGTATTTTCTCGTAATACGTTGAGGCTTGTTCACATTGGCATTGGAATCTAAACTGAAGGTAAATTGTGTTAGGTGGCTGAATTCTGAAAAAGTGTAATTTTTAAGCTTCCAGACCATAATTGCCCGTACAAATTGCTCGAAAAAGGGTTCGCGTGACTAAGGCTTAACGACAGACTCTTTCCTAAGCTGAATAAACTGCTCTTGCGTTAGTTAGACGAATAATAAACGTAAGTACCTAACGACAAATTCTTTCCTAAGCTATACTGTGTACCAAGTAGGTAGGCCAGAAATCGAGAACCCTAGCCACTGTAACACAAAAGGGGCTGGAGAAAATGGACCGTAGTTTTCCACACCTATTCCCTGGTTGACCCTTCCCAAGTGGTAGAAGTATTAGATCGATTACTCTAACCGTTTGTGAGTTATAGATGTTTATGTTAAGGGGGGGATGGTTCAGTTTGTGGGCGATTTTTGCATGTATTCATTATGTTTCTAGTTTCCTCCCTAGACCTCCATCAAATTAAAAAAAAAAAAACATCCATTATATCCCCCTTCTAGATTAATGTGTACATTAATCGGTAGAAAAATGTCCCTGTCGAAGGCCTGTTCTTCCAACATTACAGGCCCACTATCGTTCGCCAGGGAAAGAATCGACACCTAAATAGCACGAAAGGTCTAAATATTGTCGAATAAATGGGGCAAAAGGTCTTACAATCGACTAACTAATGGGGCAAACATCTTAACATCTGAAAACCAATAGGGCTAAACATGAGGGAGAAAGTTGTCCAGAAAACCGGCCCATGTCCCCTTAAAGAGGTTTGGCCTGCTTACTTGGAATAGGGTATAGTTGGATAGATCAATATACAAGGAGATGCAATGGAAAGGTAGTGGTTACTTTTTGGTCTGATTATTTATTTATCTATATATATATAGTTTCCTCGCTACACCTCCATCAAGCTTAAAAAACACCCCCTAGTCCCCTTTCAAGATAAATTTGTACGTTTTTCGGTAGAAAAATGTCCTGGCGAAGGCCGGTTCCTCCCTAAATTACAGGCTCGATATCGCTCGCCAGGAAAATATCGACACCTAAATGGCACGAAAGGCCTTTTAATGACAAAGAAATTAGGCAAAAGGTCTAAAATTCGCCAAACTAATGGAACGAACGTCTAAAGATCTGAAAGCTAATGGAATTAAACATGAGGGAGAACAAACAACTACCTCCCCCTTCAGTTGGATATATACAGTAGGGCAGACAAATGCAGCGACTTGGAGAATCTTGAAATTGCACAAACATATTATTTATTCAGGACTCAAGACCCAACGCTCCAGGGATGGGAAATGTTGGTCTTGGGGGGAGGAAGGGGGGGAGAGAGAGAGAGAGTGTGTGTGTGAGAGTGCTAGAGAGTGAGTGTGAGTAAGAGAGAGAGTGTGATTGTGTGTGTGTTTGAGTACAAAGGAGAACAAAGGAAATCAAGCAACAACAGGTATAATGACCCTTCTAGGCTGTTTGTCCTCCAAAACACTGAGGATCAAGTGTCCAAACAGTGGTTTAGAGTGGGTAAGGGAACATTGGAAAGGGAATTACTGCCCTGGAACTAATGTCCATGGCAGGACTAGGAAGTTAGTAGGGGACATATGGGTTAGTAACTGAGGGGAGGATAAAATAAAGTTATTCATTTACAAACGCAGTCAGTCGCGGGTTTGATGCGAGATATTTGTCTAGGCTGAGTTTAAATGAATCAACGGTGCTGCAGTCTATAACGTCTCGGGGAAGCCCATTCCACAAGTTGACAACTCGATTGAAGAAGAAATTCTTAAATTCGTGTGAGTTAAAAGATTTACCAATAACTTTGCAACCGTTTCCCCGCGTGTAATTAGATTGGTCGATAGTGAAGTACTTACTACAGTTCATATTGTCGATGCCTTTGATGATTTTGAACACTTGAATTAATTAACCCTAGTCTAGCGGGCCCTCTGTGGCCGTTTTGGGCCTTTTCAGGCCGTTCTGACTGCTATATCAACCATCAGTATGAAAGGAACTGTATTGCGCCGAAAACTAGGTGGAAATCGCTACACAATGACGCCACATACAGCTACGTAGCACTCGTGGAGCACTGACAGTGTTACCTCGAAGATGGAAGTTTAGCTGATTTTGCTACCTTGCTCACTTTTAGCAAACTATTGGTTACACTGTGATCCTCCCGCGCGGTGGGGGAACTGGAGTTAGTGTGGGCCGGGAGGCCACAGATGTCGGACGTATGGATCATTACTATCCCACCCATTTTCACTCGATTTCCACCCTTTTTTCACCCGTTTTTTGCCAGTTTTTTCAACTCGACTTATGTGGTGAGCCGCTAGAGGAGGGTTAAGTCACCTCTTAATCTGCACTGGGTTAAAGGAAATATATTTAATTCTCTAAGACGCTCTTCGTATGGTTTGTTCTTTAGGCTAGGTATCATTTTGGTAACTCTACGTTGAACTCGTTCTAGCTTGTTTATGTCTTTTTGGTAATAAGGGCACCAGCATTGAACGCAGTATTCCAGAAGAGGGCGGACTAAGGAATTGTAAAGGGTTAGGATAACGTCTTTGGATTTATGCTCAAATGACCTGCCTATAAAGCCAATTATTTTGTTTGCCTTCTTAACAACTTCTGAACATTGTTGACTCGGTTTTAGGTTACTCGATATTGTTACTCCCAGATCGGTTTCTCTGTTTACATTCTTAAGCTGAGTGCCATTCATCGAATAGTTTGCTTTCTCATTTAGGTATCCGACATGTAGTACTTTACATTTATCCGCATTGAAACTCATTTGCCAAATTTGGGCCCAACATGACAATTTATCTAGATTGTGTTGCATATCGTCAACTTGTTCTTTTGAGAGTACGCTATTTGCAATTTTTGTATCGTCAGCAAATTTTGAGATTGTACAGGTGAGGCCCTCATCTATGTCGTTGATGTAAATTAGAAAGAGAATTGGTCCTAGTACCGATCCCTGGGGTACCCCGCTACTTACATTGGTCCATTTAGATGCCTTACCGTTTATGACTACTCTTTGCTTTCTGTCGCTGAGCCAATTTTCTATCCATTTCAACACACCGTCTTGTATTCCATGCGCTTTTAGTTTTAGCAGTAAACGTTTGTGGGGAACTTTGTCAAAGGCCTTTTGAAAATCAAGGTATATAATATCTACAGCTTTACTCTCATCGTAGAGGTTGAGGATATCGTGGAAGAAGTCTAAGAGGTTTGTTAAACAGGAACGTTTTTTACGAAAGCCGTGTTGAGTATCTTTAAGTATGTTATTTTCCTCTAAGTGATTTACGAGTCTGTCTCGTATGACCGTTTCTAGCATTTTACATACAACTGAGGTTAAGCTAATTGGACGATAGTTACTGGGTAGGGATTTGCTGCCTTTTTTGAATATCGGTGTTACGTTGGCTAGCTTCCACTGATCAGGCATAGTTCCAGACTGCAAGGATTTATTGAATAGTAATGTCAGTGGTTTGGAGAGCTCATTCTTAGCTTCCTTTAGAACTCTAGGCGAGATTGTATCAGGTCCTGGCGTTTTATTTACCTTGAGTTTATCTAAACAATTCAATACTTCTCTCTCTGTAACGGTGATATTGCTTAGAACATCTGAATTATCAATCTGAATCGGCGATGGTGTAGGGATATCACTGAGGTCTTCTGTTGTAAAAACTGATGCAAAGAAGGTATTGAGGGCATTACTCATTTGTACTTCGTCTTTGGTGTATTCTCCTTTTTCATCGACTAACGGTCCAACAGTTGAAGTAACTACTTTTTTCTTTCTGATATAACTATAGAATTCTTTCGGGTTTGTTTTACTTTGATTCGCAATATGTAACTCTAAGGTCTTTTTACTTTGCTTAATTAACTTTTTGGCTTTGCGTCGTAGCTCTACAAATTTCACCCGTTCTTCGTCAGTTTGTGAGGATTTTAATCTATCATTAGCAAATTTTTTAGCAAGCAGGCAGTTTGAAATATCTTTATTCCACCATTTGGGCTTATTATTATGGCCTGGACGCCGTATTTTCGATGGTATGCAGTCTTGCACTGCTTTTAGGTAAGTGGCTTCGAATAACTTCCAAGATGTATTTATGTCGTTATTGTGAATTAAAAAGCTCCAGTCAGTTTCTTTAAACATAGCTCTAAGTTTATGGAAGTTTGCTTTCTTGAAATTAGGGACTTTTTCGATGCTACTATTTGGTTCGTTACTAGTAAACTTTAAAGTGAAAGTTATCGTACGATGGTCGCTGTTACTGAATTCATCACCAACATTCAAATTCTCTATTAATTCTTCTTTTGTTGCAAGTACAATGTCAAGAACGTTATTACCACGGGTTGGCGTTCGAACAAATTGATAAAGCGAACTCTCTTGCAAGTTCGTATACAAGTCATGTCCGGAGTGTGAAGTAAGAGTATCGCCCCACTTGGTCACAGGTAAATTAAAGTCGCCAAAAATTACGGTATCTTGTGAGTTACTTACATCTTCAATTTGTTCGTAAATTTCTCGGTCAGTTTGCACTGATTGAGCTGGAGGTCTGTATATTAATGCAAGTATTATTTTGGTACCTTTATTATTCTATATTAGCACAAAAGATGCGTCGACGTTCACAATTTGAGGTTTTGACAAGAGGGTAGGGTTAAGACTTTCTTTGATATAAAGTAAAACGCCACCTCCATTTCGATTTATTCGGCTTTTCTCAAACATTACATAACCGGGAAGTGAATACTCTGCTAAAAAGTCTCTATCTTCTGTATTGAGCCAAGATTCTGTTATGCCAATCACATCATAATTTTCTGTAAACACTAGCTCCTCTAAATCTGAAAATGTATTGCGTATGCTACGAGCGTTTGCATAGAAAACCTTTAAATTTGTTATTTTAGAACTCACGGAACGCTCTTTAATAATATTGTTGGTTCTTGTCGGATCTACATTTATGTTCATGGCTGTCCTCGGTCCTCGCTGTCTTCGGTCCTTATCGCTGGTGGTCCTCGGTTGCCTCTGTTTTTTTCTTGGCGTTGGATGATTTATGTCACTGCTGCTTCTTCTCGGATGGCGTTTTTTGATCCAGGGGAAATAGATGTGAAGGAAATGAATGTGAATGAAATGAATGTGAAGGAAATGAATGTGAAAGAAATGAATGTGAAGGAAATGAATATGAAGGAAATGAATGTGAAGGGAATTAATGTAAAGGAAATGGATGTGAAGGAAATTAATGTGAAGGAAATTAATGTGAAGGAAATTGATGTGAAGGAAATGGATGTGAAGGAAATGAATGTGAAGGAAATGAATGTGAAGGAAATGAATGTGAAGGAAATGAGTGTGAAGGAAATGAGAGGTGGTGAGAGCAAGGGAGAGTGATGGAGTGAGATGGGGGAGGAGAGGGGTGGAGCGAATGACGGAGGAGAATGGTGGAGTTATGAGAAGGTGAGGGGAGAGAGAAAATAAGAGAGGAAAGGAGAGGAGAGGAGATGGAAGGAATGGAAAGTGATGGAGAGAGAAGGGGAGGAAGGGAGAGAATAAGAGAGGAGAGGATATGTAAGAAGAGGAAAGAGAGAGAGAATAAGGGAGGAGAGACGATGGAATGAAAGGAAAGTGATGGAGAGAGAAGGGGAGGAAAGGGAGAGAATATGAATATAAAGGATATGTAAGGAGAGAGAGAATAAGAGAAGAGTGGAGAAAGGAAAGGGTAATGATGGAGTGAGAAGGGGAGGAAAGGGAGAGAATAAGAGAGTAAAGGGTAAAAAGAGGAGAGAATAAGAGAAGAGAGGTAGAGAAAGGACAGGAGAATGGTGGAGTAAAGAGGGGAACTAGAGAACAGGTGTGGAGATAATAATAGAGGAAAGATGATGAATGAAAAGAAGAATAATGAATGACGAGAAGAATAATGAATGATGAGAAGAATAATGAATGACGAGAAGAATAATGAAGTTACCAGGGAAGGAGTGGAGAGAAATAGAGAGGAGTGATTATGAAAGGAGAGAAGAATGACGAAGTTACGAGGGAAGGATATGAGAGAATAAGAGAGGAGAGGTAGAGAAAGGAAAAGGGAATGGTGGAGTGAGAAGGTGAGAAGAAGAGAAGATGGAGGATTAAAGGAGAGGGAGGAAATGCAAAAAAAAGGGAAAGGTATAGAAGAGGTGAACGGATAGAATAAACTAGAAGAGAAAATATAACGGTAGAGGAGAGAGAGTAAGAGAGAAGTGGGGATGGAAGGAGAGAAGATGAAAGGAGTGAAGAGGGAAAGCGATGGAAGAGGATAGCTAAGTGGATAAGGGAGTAGAATAAAATAGAAGAGGAGAGCATAGAGCAGATGAGAATGGAAGAGAAGAGATGATCAAAGGAGAATATACGAAAGGAGTGAAGACGGGAAGGGGTGGGAGAGGATATGGAAAATATATACGATAATAGAATAAACTAGAAGAAAAGATATAACTGGAGATGAGAGACAGAGAGAAAGAGAGAAGAGGTGATGAAAGAAAAGGAGAAACAGGAGTGAAGAGGGGAAGGGATGACAGAAGAAAGCTACACGGATAAGATAAACATAATTGAAAAAACTAGAAGAGAAATGATAGAAAGGGAGAGGAGGGAAAGAATGAGGGAAGAGGGGATGAAAGGAGTGAACAGGGGAAGGGATTGGCAGATAATAGATAAACGGATAAGGGAAAATAATCTAAACTAGAAGAAGAGAGCGAGAGAATAAGAGAGAAGAGGTGATGAAAGGAAAGGAGAATAAAGGACTGAAGAGGAGAAAGGATGGCAGAGGAGAGGTAAACGGATAATATAATACAATAAACTATAGTAGAAGAGGAGAGGAGAAATAATGAAAAGAGAAGAGAGTGGAGAGGTGAACGGTTGGGAGAAGATGGGCATAGGATAGAAGAGGGGAGGAGATATATACAAAATGTGAACATAAGGAAGGTACATCTATAAGAGGAAAGGAGAGCATAGGAGAAAGGAATGCATAAGAAGAAAAGAGCATAGGAGAAGGGAAAGGATAAGAGAAGAAAAGAGGATAGCATAGAAGAGGGGAATGAATAATAGAAGGGAAGATGATTGTATAGGAGAAGGGAATAACTGAGAGAAGAAGAGAGGATAGCATAGGAGAAGGTAATGAATAATAGAAGAGAAGATGATAGCATATGAGTACAAAGGAGTACAAAGGAAATCAAGCAACAACAGATCTAGTGACCCTTCTAGGTTGCTTGTCCTCCAAAACACTGAGGATCAAGTGTCCAAACAGTGGTTTAGAGTGGGTAAGGGAACATTGGAAAGGGAATTACTGCCCTGGAACTAATGTCCGTGGCAGGATTAGGAAGTTAGTAGGGGACATATGGGTTAGTAACTGAGGGGGGGATAAAATAAAGTTATTCATTTACAAACGCAGTCAGTCGCGGGTTTGATGCGAGATATTTGTCTAGGCGGAGTTTAAATGAATCAACGCTGATGCAGTCTATAACGTTTCGGGGAAGCCCATTCCACAAGTTGACAACTCGATTGAAGAAGAAATTCTTAGATTCGTGCGAGTTAAAAGATTTACCAATAATTTTGCAACCGTTTCCCCGCGTGTAATTAGATTGGTCGATAGTGAAGTACTTACTACAGTTCATACAGTTCATGAGAAGAGAGGATAGCATAGTAGAAGAGAGGATAGCATAGGAGAAGGTAATGAATAATAGAAGAGAAGATGATAGCATAGGAGAAGAGAGGATAGCATAG